>JAUMHM010000089.1:7949948-7960204 GCA_032362435.1 Melikaiella ostensackeni | reverse complement strand
TGTATGTAAACAGTTAAAACCAATTCCAACGGTGCACTATGGTTACAGTAACCAAAGGTCGAAAATGGTTAAAATTTATGTTGCCGTAACCATGAGACTGAGTTCCCCTCACGTTTTTTCTTGCTTAGTGCAACGATTTCTTGAAAATAACGAAAATTTGGCCGCAGTAACCACAGTCAATTTCTCTCAGTGTGGAGAAATGAGCCCCATTTTGTTTTTTCTCCCTTTTATCCAGAGAAGATTAGGATTAAACTTATGTTTCTGTTTCGCATGATTTTTTTTATAATAAAAGATCATCTTTAAACACTTTAAAAGTTTTTTATAGATTTAAAATATGGAAATATGGATATTTAAAACATACGAAAATGGACTTTTGAGTAATTGAGAATGACAACTAGTTAAAACCCATTTTGTTTTTCTTCCCTATTTTTCAGAAGAGACGATAAGGATTAAATGTATATTTTCTGGTTCGTGTGATTTTTTTTTATAATAAATGAGTATTTTCAAACATTTTTGAAGCTTTTTATAGTTTTAAAACATGAAAAAATGCACTTTCAAATAACTAAGGATGACAACTAGATAAAGCCCATTTTGTTTTTCCTCTCCCATACTCTGAACATTTTTGAAACAAATATTTTAAAATCTTGAAAGTATAGCTTATAAGGACCATTTGCTTCTATAACTGTTTCAGAATTTTCTATTTTGAAATCTATTTTGAAACTTTTTTTTGAGACTTTGCAAAAATCATGAATTTCAACATTCAAGCGTAGTCGAGGAGGCACGTGCATCGGGCAGCGTTAAGATTGCCGCTTGCAATTTAAAACTTTCATAATTTTTTAACCATTAATCCGAATGAGCTAAACCTTTGCAGAAAACTTCTTTGAACCTTAACCAACAACCTTGTCACTGGAAGTTTGCCGTTGCTCAAAATTAGCGCGATAAACGAAGCGCTTGAAGGTTGAAATTCATGATTTTTGCAAAGTCTTAAAAACAAATTAACAATTTTTTGGATTATTGAAATATTTACGTTCTTCTTTCTAAAATAGTTTCAGAAGACTTAAACACAGAATTTGGTAATTATAAAATCAGAAAATTCTGAAAATTTGCTAAGTCATCGCGAGTTGAAGTGAAAAAAGATTGAAATTTTTTGTATTCGAAAAATCTACCTTTTTATCAATTACTTCAAAAACTACAAAACCTACGAATTTTTGCAAGAAGAAAAAAAGATGCGCCTGGAAATTTTAGGAACACGGTATATGGAGGGGAGTTGAATGGAGGTTCCAGTGTGTTATGCTTATTATGTTTCGAAAAGGCAAGTCCAAGTGTGAAGAAGAAATTCACGATGATATTTTCAAACCCAAGTATAATTTACCAGGATTCGATTTTCCTTGTAGTTGGCTGCATTTCATGTCATTTCATCAAATTTTCAATGGAAAAATTATATTAAAAACGACAATAACAAATAAAAATCTCTGCTGTTAATAAATATCATGTACATTATTAATTATTTTACGAAAGAAAATATTTTCTTATTGAATTTATGCAGTTTCTGATCGAATTTTAAAAGTTCGTCAATAAAATCGTAAATTAAAATTTCAAATATTGGCTAATTTCGAAGTAAATTTTATCCGAAAAATAATTTAATGAATTTAATACCTTGTATTAAACTTTTTAAAGTTCAAGATGTATAATTTATTTTAAAACAAATTTAAGTGAAAATTATGATGTATTGAAATTTCTTCTATTTTTTTGTATTAAAAAAATGACTAATTGTATTTGCTCTTTTTTTAAAATTACAGTTAAATAAATTTTTAAGAGATCTGTGAGACGTGATTTTTAAATTTGGCTTTGTTTATATTTATTTATTTAACGAAAAGTGTGGTAAAAAGGCAAATTTACGGTTTTTGTTTTTTTTCTCTTCATGAACTATTGTCAAATATCACAAAACGTTCTAAATCCATGCAAGGGTATTCCCAGGATACGAATAATTTGCATAATAATTTGAATAATGATGAATTCTCAGTTTTTTACAAATTTCACTCCTTTTTTCAATTTCATTGCTTGATATGCTCATAAAAGCTGCAAATTGTCATTATCAGTTGTCGAAATATGATAACAGTTATTTTTATAAACAAATTTGACAAACAAAAGCAAAATCTTGGCATTTTCGCGCAGAATCTTTGGTTTTTTTCACGCGAGTCTGCCTCCAATTGCGTTAACGGAGAGGATTAACTATAGAACATTGTTAATTAATAACAGTTGCCATTGTTATAAACAAATTTAATTGAAATAGCACGTTTTTATTTTTTGAAATTAAGTCTTGCACTTTTATAAACAAATATGATGAACAGAAACCTATTTTTAATATTGCATTAACATTTCAGGGTAAAAAAGAATATTTTTTTCAACTTCTTCACTTTGAAATGGCTCAATGGACTAGGATGTAACTATTCAAAGATTTCCTACTTTATTGAGTCATTTCGAAGTGAAGAAATTGAAAAAAATATACTTTTTTACCCTGTAATGTTAATGCAATATTAAAAATGGGTTTTTGTTTATTGTATGCGTTTATAAAAGTGAAGGATTTTGATTCCAAACGTAAAAATGTGCTTTTTTATATAAAATTTGTTTATAACAATGGCAATTGTTATTAATTAACAATGTTCTGTAGTTAAGCCTCCCCGCTAATGCATTTAGAGACAGACTCGCGTGAAAAAAACCAAAAATCCTGCACGAAAATATCAAAATTTTGCTTTTGTTTATCCAGTTTGTTTAGAACAATAGCAATTCTTATTAATTAACAATTTTCTGTAGTTAAGCATATCCATTAATGCATTTAGAGGCAGGCTTGCGTGAAAAAACCAAAGATTCAGGGCGAAAATGACAAAATTTTGCTTTTGTTATCTAATTTGTTCATAAAAATAATTGTTAGCACATTTTTACAACTGATAATGAAAATTTGCAACTTCTCTGAAAATATCAAGCAATGAGACTGTAGAAAAGGGGCGAGATTTGCAGAAAACTGAGAATATAATAATTTTTTATAATAATTGTTAATAACAATAATGATTTTATATATTTCATACATGTTTACCATTCAATGTTGCGCCAAAAATAAAGCAAAGCAATTTTAGTCAAAACCACATTTTTTTCTTTTATCAAACCACACCGTTGTTTATTCGTTGACTTAATTTGTTTATAACAATTAAGTTGATTATTATGCAAATTATTCGTATCCTGGAGTGCTCCCGCATGGATTTGACATGTTTTTTGATATTCGACAATCGTTCCTGAAGGGAAAAAAACAAAAAATTCAAAATTGCCCTTTTTACCACACTTTGCGTTAAATAAATAAATATTAACAAAGGAAAGTTTAAAAATAGCGTCTCACAGAACTCTCAAAAAATAATTCAACTGTGATATAAAAAAAATTGTAAATCGGATGAAAACTGAAGGCTGTAGACTATTTTGGGATAAAGTGTCGAATAGCCCTTACCTCTAATTTTTTTGAAACTCCATATACTAATGAATTTTGACGCGCTTATTACGAAAATTATAGTAAAAATTGGCGCAAATTTGATTTTCATGGTAAAAACCATAAAAATTCCATAAAAATCATGGTTTTTCACGTTTATCTCGAGAACCATTAGATATTTAAAAAAAACAATTTAAAAGAAACTGTAGACCTAGTCAAAATACACATTTTATGCTTCATCCAATTTTTCGTACAAGTAAAATTTTTCGAGATATTTGGTGATGAAGATGAAAATTTCATACCTAGCCTCTGCGGAAAACGTAAGTATTCGGAGTTAAAAAATAATCAAAGGTAAAAATATACATACGTTTTCTGCAGGGGCTAGGCATGAAATTTTCATCTTTAGCATCAAATATCTCGAAAAATTTAACTCGTACAAGAAAATGGATGAAACATACAATATGTATTTTGAGTAAGTCTACAATTTTGTTAACATTATTTTTTGAAATTTTCAATCGTTCTCGAGATAAACGTGAAAAGCCGTGATTTTTGTAGGTTTTTTCATAGTTTTCGCCATAAAAATTAAATTTGCGCCAATTTTCACTATGATTTTCGTAATCAGCGCGTCGAAATACATAAATATACGGAGTTTCAAAAAATCGGAGGTAAGGGTTATTCGGAACTACACCCCTTTTTTGAATAGTAAATTGCTGGTTTTTACCACTGTGCCGTGACAATTAAAATTCTAGTCAATTATTCATTTATTAATTTTATTATACTTCATTTTAATCTTTCCTGAGTTGATGTTTTCAGCTTCTATCTTAACACGTCACGAGAATTTGTGGAATATTTTCCCTCAGTTTTCATTTGTGTCATAAAAGTTATGTTATAATAAGACTAAAAGGATCTGAGAGGCAAAATATGCTCGCTAAACTTGATAATCTTTCCCTCCCTTTTTCGGGAAAGTCAACGCAGTTGATGTTCCAATTACGAAGTTCTGTCGATAAACAAAGCTCGAGGCTTTGCTTACTCAGCTTATGTAAATTTAAGCGATACCTCCCAACGTTCCAGTCGCTGGTTCTGGTCCATGGAAAATGATCCTAATAAACGAGAATATCGAATGACCCCTGAGTCTGCTAGGTGAGATAAAATTGCATGAAATACTCGGATTTAGAGGAAAATTCAGTCTCCAATTATTTGGAAAATATATTTCTCTAATCCGAAGCTTACTGAAAGCAATTCAAAAGAATCTATTTGCTTTTTATGAAGATATCAAATTTAGTAATGGAAATATTAAGGGTGTAGTTCGGAGAACGTCGGTTTTTGCCGTTTATTTCCGTAAATAATGGGAATTACGAAAAATATTTCAATCAAAAGTTGTAGATCCCATTGAAATGCTTATTTTATATTTTATTGATTTTTACTGTAAAGATGATAGTTTTCAGAAAAAGATGGACAAAGTTTAGGAGTTGTAACAAGGTGGGGTACGATAGAGGCTGGGTCTTTCTTCAGCGTTCGCGCTTTTGGGTGCGTCTGCATTATTCCCGAGCATTTGGGGGGTGGGAAGGCTCCTCTATGACTGGACACAGAAATAAAAAAGGTCACATTGTTACCCCTTCCCGACGTCTCGTGGGGGCGGGAAAGAATCCCCGTTACTGGTCACAGATATAGTTTAGGTCACACCGTTACCCCTTTTCAACGTCTCGTGGGGGCGGGAAGACACCTCTGTGACTGGACACAGAAATATTGTGGGTCAAATCCCTACCCCTTCCCAACGTCTTTCGGGGGAAGACACCCCTGTGACTGGTCGCAGAAATAGTTTAGGTCACACCGCTACTCATTTCAAATGTCTCATGGAGGGCGGAAAAGCACCTGTGTGACTGATAATGGAAATAGTTTGGGCCAAACCGCTATCCCATTCCAACGTTTCGTGAGGAGCGGGATGACTTCCCTGTGACTGGTCACAAAAATAGTTTAGGTCACACCGCTACCGTTGCCAACGTCTCTTGGGGGGTGACACTCCTGGGAATGGTAACAGAAATATTGTTGGTCACATCTCTACCCCTTTCCAACGTCTCGTCAGGGCGGGGAGATACCTCTGTAACTGGTCACAGAAATAGTTTAATTCACACCGCTACTCATTTCAAATGTCTCGTGGAGGGCGGGAAAGCACCTCTGTAACTGGTCACAGAAATAGTTTGGGTCACACCGCTATCCCTTTCCAACTTCTTGTAAGGAGTGGGAAGACACTCCTGTGACTGATCACAGAAATAGTTTAGGTCACACTGTTACCCCCTTCCAACGTCTCGCGGGTGGCGGGAGAGAACCCCTGTGACTGATCACAGAAATATTTCAGGTCACACCGCTACCCTTTCCAACGTCTCGTGGGGGCGGAAGAGAACCCCTGTGACTGGTCACACAAATATTGTAGGTCATATTTCTACCCCTTTCCAACGTCTCGTGGGGGATGGGAAGACAACCCCCTGTGACTAGTCACAGAAATAGTTTAGGTCACACCGTTACTCATTTAAAATGTCTCGTGGGGGGAAACACCCCTCTGACTGGTCACAGAAATAGCTTATGTCACATCCTTACACCTTTCCAACGTTTCGTAAGGGGCGGGAAAGCACCCTTGTGACTAGTCACAGAAATACTTGAAGAAATGTGAAATCTTTGTGATTTTCCATCTTCAGCTTCGAATATCTTGACAAATATCATTGGTAGGCTAAAAAGGGATGGAACCAAAAATGTGTACTTTTATGAGATCTAAAACTTTTGTCTGAAATATCTGACAAAATTTTTTGTAGTTCCTGAGGAAAATACGAAAAACCATGTTTTCCATCAGTTTTCTGTCAGAATACATAAATAGAGGTAGTTTGAAAAAAATCGGAGGTCCGACGTTTTCGGAACACTATCCCGAAAGTTACTGGAAACTATACAAAATTTCCAATACTTTGAGAAAAGAGAAAAATGGCCCAAAAACCCCCCAAATTATTTGTTGTATTGAAGAATTGTTTCAATGAAAGATGCAGATCTCTCGAAAATACATCTTTTTCGATTCATTAATTTCTTCAATCAAAAAAACCCTTCTGGATATAACTTTTTTAAAAAAGGGTCAAAAAAGTAAAAAGAAAACTTCAGATATTTTACAATATCAGTGGGCATTTTTAATTTTACCTAACAGTGGATTCCCTGAAAAATATAAGTGATCATTTCCGACACTCAAAAACACTAATTGGGTAGTTTTGATCTCGATGGAACAAAATTTTTTTGAAGAATTCTGATAAAATTACCCGGAAGAACTTAAATTATTGGTTGTATTGAAAAAATATTGTAACGAAAGTTGTAGATCTCTATGAAATACATATTCTTCACTCATCAATTGTTTTCATCAAAACAACCCTTCTCGAGGAAAGTCGTAAAAAAGGTGAAAAAAGTAAAAAAAAAAATTTTGATATTTTGCAAAAGCAGTGGGCATTTTTAATTTTACCTTTTTTTTTTGAATAATTCTGCCAAAATTGCCCCGGAAGACCCCAAATTATTGGTTTTATTGAAAATTTATTTTAATGAAAGTTGTAGATCTCTATGGAATACATTTTTTTTATTATTAAATTTTTTTTCATTAAAACAATTCTTCTCGAGAAAAATCGTAAAAAGGGTGAAAAAAATAAAAACGAATTTTTTTATATTTTTCAAAATCGGTGGACATTTTTTATTTTACTTACTAGTGGACTTCCTGAAAAATAAAAAAACACCATTTTCGTCCTTTAAGAATCCTAATTCTTTAGTTTTTGATTAGTTATTCAAAATTTCTCAAAATTTATTTTCTTTGAATTAAAATGAAAATGTTGTCTTTGAATCCCTAGTGAAAAAATGTTCGCAAAAAAGTTCAAAAAACTGAAAAAAAATTTATATAAAACTGCTACTAAATACAATAAATGACACTAAAAATTACAGGAAAGTAGAACTCGTCTATTATTTAGAAGAATTTTGTGAATTTGTGTACTTTGTTCCGAGCTTTGTTGTATATTGTTGTTCTTTATTGTGGTTGAAATATTTAACAAAAAGGTACAAGATTCTACAGTTTCTTCATCAAAGTATTTCTTTTTTTGACTAATGATGACAAAATTTAATTGAAATTATCTCTATAAAATCGAAAAAATTCACTTCGACTTGAAGCCCTGAAACTTAAACTTTTTTTTTATTGTTTAGAGGTTCTTCAATCTTAATATTCTATAGTTTAAATGTAAAAGCTGGTTCAAAATATCAATTACGTGCATAGTTTAACGTAAAGTTATCTCCTTACCGTTTTTTAAATATTTTATCACCTTAGGTCGGAAAAGTACAACTTTTTGGATGCAAAAATAGTAGATTCTTATATACCCTCTTGTAAAATATTAAAACTACAATAAAATATAACAATATACAAAAAAATATGAAAAAGTACCAAATTCGGCCAAATAAGTTAAACAAGAGTACTAATTTCCTGTAATTTTTGTTGTAATTCATTGTATTCATTTGTATTTTCCTGTAAAAATAGTTGAAATTTTAGATAAACAACTAAAACTATCCAATAGGGGTTTCAACGGTCCAAAATGGTGATCTATATTTTTTATGGAATCCACTCGTAAGTAAAATTGAAAATGCCCACTTTTTTTAAATATCAAAAATTTTATCAAATAAATGAAAAATAAAAAAAATCTATAAACAAAAAATAAATAAAAAATAAAAAAAATCGTATTGAAAGCAACATTAAAGTTATCATTGGAAAGAAAACTTTTATTCTTCCACTCTACCGATTAGTTACGAGAATAGGTTTCATGTAGTGGGATAATGATTATCGATATCTGAATTTTATAAACATTTCTTATCAAGCATTTGCTTAAATTTTATTTTCAAGTCACTATCAGTATCACGCTTATCGGTTAATGATGCAATAAAATTTATTATTTCTCGCAAGTATTCGACATCCGAGTAACAAACAATGATTAAAAATAAGTATTTTTAGGGCCTGATTGCACAATTACAATTAGAATAATGTTTAATTAGAGAAACTTGAAAAATAGGGTAATAAGTGTACTAAAAAATCTAAGTTCATAAAAATAAAGGCATATTATTTTTACTTAATATAATTTTATTTTAATTTGAGTAAAATATTTTAAGGGAGGGTACAAAATTTCCAAATCTTGTTCATTAATTTGATCAAAGTTTTACTCATAATGTTCAATTAAGAAAAGAACTAGAGTTTGTAAAAATGAGAAGAGAAAATTTTTTTGCCTTAAATAAAAAAATTGATGTAACTTTCTAAAGATGATAAAAAGTTTCGTTGCTTTAAAAAAATACTATTTTGACTATTCATTTATTCTGTTCTGCTTTCGCGTTTTTGATGAAATTTCCTTTTCTTGAAATTGTAAAGGGTTGTTGATTTTATTTTGAACAAAGTGAATTTATCTCGTTCGAAAAAGCGAATTTGCGGAGAGAGAAGTGGAGTTCGTTATCGGACAATTTCTCTGGGAAAAACAAACTTGTGCCACGAAGTTTTCTTCGTTTTTGACGACGCCATCGTCGTTTTTTTAGAGTTTTATTTTTGGTTTCAGCTTGTTGATGCACCCCTACCAATTCCGTCGTACTTCCTGAATTTCATGTGACTTACCGACAAGGGAAATTGCCACTTACGACGACGGAGTACGCGGGAAGTCACGGACTTATTTTTCCATTTCGAGACCCAAGTAAAACTCGTCTCGTTTCCACTAACTTTGGCAACAACCTACACATACAACATTATATGCGAAAACGTGCTTAAAGCTCGAGCAACTTCTCCTCATTTGATAGAAAAAAAACGAGAAACCAGAGGCTTTTTTGTGGAATGCGGGACTTTCGAGAATGGTATTTCGAAATAATAGGAAATTAGGATCACAAAGAAGAACGAACACAAAGCTTTCTGAGGGAAAAAATTCTAATTTGGTACAAAATGAAGAATTTTAGTACACTCGAACCTCCATTCAAATACCATCCATTTACCGCTTTTCGAGAATTTCAGCTGGCTCGCATTCATTGCTGAGGGGTCCAAGAGGCCAAGAGAGAGGATTGCCGCCGCCCTCGCATTCGTTGATGAGGAGGTCCAAGAGGCTAAGAGAAGGGCGCGTGAGTTCAGCGGAGTTACGCAGTTCCCCCTGACTGCTTACATCGTAGAAATTCTTGGAACGGAGTCACGGTCATCGTAAGCCATACCCGAGACTTCTCTAAATCGAGGTTCCAGTGTACTTTAATTTGGAAGCACCTAAAATTGAATGTTTTCTTAATTACAGGGTGGCGTTCCAAAAGGGCATAACCAACATTTGAAAATGAATGGGACAATTGGCTCAAAAATTCAGTTAAAATCTAATACACATTGTGGAAAATCCCCCCCCCCCCCCATCCGTACATTCTTTCTTAACTGTATGAATTTTTCCAATCAAACTTTACACGCCTCAGTTCAGCACTGCAGTATCTTGGGAGGAAGTTGCTTTTTTTTTGAATGAAAATTGAATTTGTAATCACCGTCCATAGTTGAAAAAACGTGTCTCGAACGAACGAAAAAATCCCCCCTCCACTTTCTCGGAACTTAATGACATTTTCCAGTCAAACATGTAATCTCAAAAAATTTTATTATTAGATATAAAAAAATTTTCTCCCTCTAGTTTATCTGAATTCAATGACATTTCCTATAGTCCAACTTTTCACGCTTCAATTCCGGGGACGTCCATTAATTACCTAAGGGCAATTTTTGAAATTTTAGTCG
>JAUMHM010000089.1:7916326-7937311 GCA_032362435.1 Melikaiella ostensackeni | reverse complement strand
TCAAATCTTGAAAAAAAAGGTCTCAAAAATTTTGAAAATGCTCCAACTTTTTGAATTTTTATCCAAAATGGCTGGCTGACGAACTTGACTTTCAGTTTTCGATACTTAAAGAGTGTACCAAAGGCCAATCCAATAGATGTATTCTTTCGAAAGTCATCGTGCTCACAGACAGACATACATACATACAGACAGACACATTTGTAAGAACCTGTTTAAATTATTTCAACCAAATTGTTAAATTAACAACTAAAAAAGATTAATTTCTAACCAAAAATGAAAAAGTTAAAGTCTCAGTTGAAAAAAAAATAATTTGAAAAAATTTCTATTGAATAGTTAAATTTTCAACCAAGAGAGATAAATTGTCAACAAAATACATAAATTCTCAACATAATAGTTGAAGACTCAACTAAAAAAAAAAATTCAATCACAAAAATGAAATTGTTAAGTTTTCAACCAAAAAGATGAATTTTTAACTTGGACGATAAATTTTCAACCAAAAAAAATTATTTTTTGAGAAAGTAGTTCCACTTACAACCAAGTAGTTGAATTTTCAATCAAAAAAGATGAATTCTCAACAAAAAATGAAATAGTTGATGTTTCAACCAAGAATGATTTAGATTTTAAATCTAGGATAATTTAATTTAACCTAGAAAGACAAATTTTCAACAAAATAGTTAAATTTTCAACTGAAACAAATTAATTTTTGAATCGAAAACGATAACTTTCTAACGAAATAATTTAATTTTCAACCAAATCATTAAATTTTTTAATGTAAAAGATGATTTCTACCGGGAAGATTAATTATCTATTAAAAAGACGAATTTTCAACTAAATTTTTAAATTTTTGACCAGAAGGTTGAATTTTCAAATAAAAGGATTAATTTTCTAACAAAAAGATGGATTTCCAACAAAATACATGAATTTGAAACCGAATAGTTGAAGAAAAATCAAGGAGATTATATTTCTGTCAAAAAGACGACATTTTAACTAATACTTGAATTTTTAATTAAATAGTTCAATTCCTACTGGCAAAAATAAATTTTAAAAAAGGGATTTTCAATAAAATAATTTAATTGTCAACCAAAGAAGTAAACTTTTAACTAAAATGATGAATCTTCGACCAAAAAAATTAATTTTCAATAAAGTAACAAAATATTTGAATCTTTGATTAAATAGTTAAATTTCTAGTAAAAAAATAAATTTAAAAAAAGGGATTTCCAACAAAACTATTAAATTGTCAACCAAAGAAAAGAATTTCAACTAGAATGATGAATCTTCAACAACAAAAAATAAATCTTCAACAGAGTTTCTCAACTTTTAACCAAGTACTTGAATTTTTAACCAAAAGAGATGCATTCAGAACAAATATATTATAGTTGATATTTAAACTAAAAAAGGTCTTTTTAAAACAATTGAGTTCAACCAAAAAGAGGAATGTTTAACAAAATAGTTGAATCCTCAACCCAAACAGAATAATTTTTCTACCAAACGTGTGCCTTTTTATCCAAGAAGGATGAAATTTCTACCAAAAGAGATGAATTTGCAAACTAGAATATGGTATACCTATAATTATATATTATTATATTATAATAACCAAAAATATGATAGTAGACTTTTCAACCAAAATGAATAAACTTTCAAACAAAAATAGTTGGATTTTCTTATTGGGTTCTATTAATTCAGTTCGCCTTCAACTTGAAAACAAAAAAAAGGGCAGGAGAAGGGAATGGGGAAAATACTGCAGCCTGCGATGAAACAATAGGAATTTCAATACTTTATAGGCTAAAGAATAATAGTTTAAATAATCTTTGAAATTCATTTTTAATACTTCAAAAATATTATTTTAGAAAACTGGAAATTTTCTCCTCTTAAACTAATTTCATCAAGATACTACGTTAATTCAATTAGCAGAATTTATATGTATGTTCGTTCGCTAAGTTTATAAAATTTCAGTAAGATTTTTTTTTTGAGGGGGGGGGGCAAAACAAATCTTACGATATCTTACATGGAGGAGGGAGAGGGGGTTGAAAGTTTCAGAAAAGCATCTTAGGTAATTTGTGGATGACTCCTTAGCTTTTATTTTCGAATTTATTGAAAAATTTCATTAACTACTAATCAATTTACAACTCGGCCTTTTCATTAAAATAGAACAACATTTTGTATTATACAGGTATGATCTGCTCTTCTTTAAGGAGTCTCCTAAAAATTTTTGCAGCGGGGCCTCCATGTTTCTAGTTACGCCACTGTTGATTCTTAATTTAATTGTGATTACAAAAGCAACAATATAAGAAAAGAAATTCTGAGAATTTTTTTATTACTCGTTTGAATTTTATTTTATAATGTAAGCAATTTAAAAAAATGTAGAAATAAATTCATTACAAATGTAGAGGATTTAACATAAGAGTGACTCATGCAGTAGATATGAACGATCTTGGTCAGCTGGTCGATTGAGTGTGATATAGTTGGTACGGCAAAGAGGGACATTGCCCTTTCTTTATCGCAATGAATCAGAATATTATGTTCATCGTTTATGAGTATTCAACGCATAATAATATTTGTACTAGCATCAAATTTATTTATGAATCATTTTCATTTGAAATATGCTCTTTCAGCTTCAAGATTTAAATTAACACATTTCAAAATGTGGTTCAAAATGAGTAAAAAGTTCGTTCATAAATTAAAGTCATTCCAATATTTGAAACCCCTATCAGAAATTCAGGGTGGCTACTCAAACTAAAGAAGAATTCTAGGACATTTCGCAAAAAAAATTTGTTGGTTATTCAAAAACACAATAATTTTCGCCAATTTTGCAAAAATAAAGTGATAAAAGATTTGAGTGTCTGTCTAATGATCTTATCATGTGTTGGCTTCACTTTCAAATTACCTAGAACTGACGTGTACAATACTTGCTATAAAAATGAGACAGAAGGAGAGGTAAGCGAAGAAGTAATTAATCACAAGAAGAATGCTCAATCGGATTAATGGTTCAAAAATTAAGAATGTTTCAAATTAGAAGCGGCAACCTTAACGCTGCCCGATGCACGTGCCTCCTCGGCTACGAATGTGTTGCAGCGGACGATATGAAAGTCAAGTCGGATACCAAAATTCCAGTAATCTAAAATATTCTGAGAATCCTTCTTAAATCTTATAGAACTTTACAAATTGTTCGGAGAACATTATTCAGAAAAAACAGAGGCTAAATTCACGTTAAGTAAAACTGCTTATTGTAACTACTTTAACCGTCATGTTAGTTTCACTTTCAAATTATCATTACCAAAATTACCCGTGTCCGCACAGTTTTACCTACGTTTAGTATGGATTTTTAAATTCGCTGTACATGTACATACTACGAACGAGAGCTATATGTTCCCTATTCTTGAGGGAATTGTAGAGAAGGGTGCAAACACTGTTTGCAGTTTTATTCAATACACGATGTTGAAAAAAATTGATGAAGACAAATTGAACAGCATAACACTATTTTCCGATTCATGTCCCGGACAAAATAAAAATTAAAGTGTTTTATTTTTTGGCTTCATTGGCAATTTATTTGAAAAGTAAAGTAAAATATATGTTTTCAGTTCGAGGACATTCCTATTGCCAGTGCGATAGAATTTTGGAACATAATCGCAAGAATGAAAAAGATAAAAACAAATTGAAATTGAAGCTGAATATGTGGAAATTATTCGCAATGCTCGTTCTTCTTCATTCGCAATGGTCGAGAAATGCGAAGATCTTCTGCAGGATTGTGAAAAGAGTTTCAAAGGCAAAATGCGAAAATCAAAAAACTTCCAGATCAGTAAAGCGTTCGTTTTAAATTTTTTTCCTGATGGAAAGGAGGACGTTAATGACAATTATGAATTGCAAAATCCAACCTCTTTTTTCTTTAAGCCTACTGTTGAACTTGATAAGCTTTCGAAAAGTCCTCCACCTCGAATTGTATTAAAAGAGGCCAAAGTGAATGTTGTAAAACATCTCCATGATGATTCAAGCTAAAGGAAAAGAATTTTTCGAAAAGTATTTTTTAAAAGTAACAACTCAGAGTTCAGATGGCGAAGAAACTGAAGAGAGTGATGAAAGTGATTGAAAGTAGTTTTTAATAAAGTATTATTTTAATCATTTATTGCTCAAAATGTCTAATAAATAAATAAATTATTTCAATCATAGTATCTTGAGTATTAAAGGATTTAAAGGGATTTTAAATAAGTATTTTACTTGTTATATTTTATCTGATGCAAAAAAGTAAGGTCTTCAAATGCCTTAGATTCGAAAGAGAACAGTTTCCTAAACTATGCAGGAAATCATGAAAAAAAAAGTTTCGCCGTTCAGCATATTTACGGTTTCAAATTTCGACTGCAGGACCTGCTTTGAAAGTAGTAGATTTCAACGTATATCCACGGGTTTGGTACTAAAAAAAAAGGTAATGGAAATTTATGATTGCTGATAAATTGCCGTGAAGTTTCGGAAATTTATGGAAACTTTCGGAAACTTATGGTAATTTACGGAAACTTTCTAAAATGTATGGAAATGAAGGGACCTTCGAGAAATTTGAAATGTGCGGAATCTTGCGCGAGTTTATGAGAAGGTATAGAAACTTTTAGAAATTTATACAGAGTTTTGAGAACATTTATGAAAAGTTTTCAAAATTGTGAGAAGCCTTGGAGATTTATAAGAGTTCTAAAAAATTGTCCTTTTAGAAGAAGAATTTAGGAAAGCTTATGAGCTTGTTAAATTTTTATCCACCGTTAAGTATTGTTGTCACATTTGCATTGAATGATCTTTTTCTACTAACTCTTCTACTAACGAAAGGCATGATCTCGAAAAAGTTTCAGGCGACGAATGGAGATTAGGTTTTTGGAATACTAGAGGTGTAAATGATCTTAAGGAAAAGGAACTGCGTGATACAATGCGCGTGAGAAAGCTAGACATTTTGTGTGTACCGTAAACAAAGAAGAAGGGATGCCAAGTAAGAAACATAGCACGAACTTAAACTTTGGTCAGGAGTGAATAATACAGGCCGACAAGATTCCAGAACCAGAAACCAGAGTATACTTTTCCGAAGGTTTTTGGTGCGCTGAACAAGAATCTGGCCTCAGAATTGCTCCATCACGTCAGGTTTTCGAGATATCCTAAGCTAAAAGTGTGAAAATCGCGGTTTTTGCCTATATTTGAGGTTATGTAGCATAACGATTTTAACTTATATTGCAAAATTACTGCCAGCATCTTAAAGTACAAGCCTTGCCCTTTTAAATGCGCTTTAGTGTGCTCAAAAATGTGCTCGAAAACCACGATTTTCGCACATTTAGCTTAGGATATCTCGAAAACCTGACGTGTTGGAGCAATTCTGAGGCCAGATTCTTGTTCAGCGCACCAAAAACCTTCGGAAAAGTATACTCTGGTTTGTGGTTCTGAAATTTGTTCGAATTTTGTCGGCCTGTGTTATTCAAACTATTCATAATGCGGGCTAAAATTGTAAATTTTATATTTAAGAAGATTTTACTGTAGCTAAGAATCGATTTGTCGACTTTGATTTCAAATAACAGTAAATAATAATCACTACTTTTGTGTAATATTTTTTTAAATGTACGGTAACGCTCCATATTAATTTATCATACTATAAAATGAGAGGATACTTTTAAAACGCTGAAGTCGAAATCAAATAAATTGTAAAAACAGTCATTTTTCGCATATTTTCAAATATTTTCATCTGTTCTGCATATATTTGGAAAATATTTATGAAATTTGCTTGTTTTATCGAAGTCTCATGTCTTGTCACGCGACATTTAGCAACGTGTAAAATTGATATCCATTAAAAATACATTCCTTCATCTTTTACTTTTATAGTTTCATACTTTTTTGGCCCATCCGGAAAAACTATCCTTAGTGAAAAAATATTGTGTATATATTCATCTGTTCTGTTTTGTATTCATCTGTTTTATCCAAATAATGTACAATGCATATGAAAATAATTCATAATTTTTTCCACTATGCATAGCTTTTTCGCCTGGGGGGTTACTTTTAATTAAAAGAATATATATTTTAGACAATTTGGAAATTTTTTTTCTTGAAAATCTCATTGTCTAAAATGGTCTTTTTTTGGCAATCATCCTCACATAATTTATTGGAGAACTATATAAATACGTATAAAAAATCGAGCACGAGTTGCAATGCGAATGTGGATCCTGAGGCCGATAGAGCCTCAAGTAAATTAATTTTCTTCTTAATCTAAAATCAAAATGAATTTAATAATCTCTTCAAAAGTAGAAGTTGTGACAGTCTTATTATATTTGCAAGTGAGCTTTTGTATATCGCAAATGGTATTCTGTGACATCATAAATTACTGTGTTTCTCATGTATTTTTTTTCGCTTTCTTATGCTTGAACTGAAGCAGATATCTCGCTAAAATTTTAGGAAACGATAGAAAATACATCAGATTATCAGCTCACGTCGTGTTGTTTCGAACTGGTTCATTGAAGTTTGTATTTTGTTTCAATAATACATTTTCATTATTTTAATTGATAAAGTAATTGGGAACAGGGCTCAGAACCAGAATTTGTTATGAGACAGGGCATTCTAACCCTGTTGTCAATTACAATATGAATTAGAAATTACTAAAAGTAGGCGACTTGCGCCTACAAAAAAGGGTTTCATAGCTTATTTGATATAGTATTTAAAATGTTTAATTTCTTCCATCTTCCATTGTCGAGCTTCGAAAATATTCAGATTTTAGAAGAAACTTTCCTCCAAAACTGTAGATCTTAAAAAGATAGAATCATTTGAGTTATAAACATATTTTTTCTAAAATCTGAATATTTTATGAATTTCTTGAATAAGTGGGACAGACCAGTATTTTATGACTGACGAGTACTTCAGTACTTGTTTTCGACTTGAGCAAACTTTCAGCCATTCTCGAAACTCACATATTATATTTATTTTACGAGAAAGTATTACGATTGTAGTTGAACAGGGTAAAGAAGTTCCCCTCATTGACACCCCTCTGTGTACTTATAATATGTAACTGAATAACTACAATATTTATTCACATTAAAAACTTTGTCTCGATGTCTCAGTTTGCCCTAGAAGCCGCTGGCAACGCGCCCACATATTCACGGGTAGAGAACCAACTGTAAGGCGAGTGGTAAGAGATATTCTCATCCGTCCCCAACTTCCTATATCTTTTTATGCCCGAGGTGATTACATCTTCGGATGGTTCAACAGTCCAAATCATTTTCTTCCAATATATAATCTTGAAGGCCTGCAGATTGGACAACATTGTATAAGCCACGAGCAGGTGTCTTTCTTGCAAGGTGATTTGTTATATGTGTAAAATAATATAGGCTAAGTAGGCAGAAGTGGAGGACGTAGATACATAAGATGAAGTGGAAGCGGTGGCGGATATCAATAATTTTAATTTTAAAAAGAATATATAACTAAAATACAATTTTCTTTGTACCAGCGACAGTAGCTGCGCGGTAATTTTCGACTCGTTAAGTCTCGGATGTTACGCATGTTACTCCCACACAGTTCAGGGTACAGCAGAAAATATAGCGAATCATCTCATCGAGGCCCAAATTGGTATATCTTTTGTAGGACAAGGTAGTTTTCTCGTTGGATGGCGCGACCATAACAATTATGTTTAGCCAATATTTGATCTTGATGGCGAACAGATTAAACAAAATTATAGGAGACCTGCTGTGCAGGTGGTTATAACGCAACAAGAAGGTGAAGAATTCGGTGTAGGATATCCATTGCCAAATCGCTTACGAATTATCCCGTCGCCTCCCGACAACCCCAGAGTAGGCGGCAGTGGAAGATGCAGTTGAAGATGATGAAAAGGACGCATGGGTGGATATCAATAATTTTAATTTTAAGAAAAATATGTAATTAGAATGCAATTTTCATTATACCGACGACAGTAGCTGTCTGGTGATTCTCGACTTGTCGAGTCTTGGACGTTAAGCACGTACGATCGCTGGCCGGTAACCGGCTGCGCTCGAGAAAGGTTTTCTGTAATTTTCTTCTCTCATGGCCTAAAGTCGAAGCAAATGCGATCACTTCTATTACGAGTCCGGCTGCAGGCGGTAGGGGATACTCATAAGGGATGGGTTTTTGTAAATATAAATATTCAAAATCTAAGTTTTCTTTCATGAATCTTGTGCGGTTTATTGTCGCGTTTATTGTCGCGTTTCAAACTCCACCAAAAAATTAGGAAAATGTTCAAAATTAACAAAATGGCGCACAGTGGGACGAGCCTGTACACTTACGTGTCATATTTTTGCACGTTCTCTAGAAGCTTCGGATTTCGACAGATAGTTTCCTCAAAGCCTAACTTGAAATTCCTGAAAATATTTTAGCTGGATCTGAAACAATCGAAAAGATACACAAAAATGCAAAAAAGACCTAATTATCTTAGACCTAATTTTATACAATTTTTTGAATTGAGTAAATTTATTTCTTAGTAAATTAGTCGAATATATCGTTGCTGGTACGAAAAGTACAAAAATTGAATATTTCGAAACAAAATTCTCTTGCCTAGAAAAATAGTTTGGCCCACATGTTACTTGCAAGATTTCTCTGCGATTTGAGTCCCAATTCAGCAGTAGAATTTGGGCAAATAAAAGGGTGGGATTTTTGAGAAAATTGACTTTTAATATTTTCAGAGAAACCTCCACCATTCTCGTTATTTTTAACGTTTTTTTAAATTTTTGGGCGGATTTTCAAAGACGACAAATAGCCTCACAAGAGTTAGGAAATAGAACTTGAATATCTCCATGAGATTAAAATTTATAAAGATTTAAAGACAAAATTTATGTTTTTTTGAACAACCTCCAAATTTTAAATACTCATAATTTCACAGGAATGATTTTTTCTCAAAACGGTAAAAAATGGTCTTATTTCCCTTCAAAAACAACATATTTAAAAGACGAATGATTCTGTGAATTGAAGTTGCACTGCCTGCCTGATTTGAATTGGATTCAGTGTCATTATCTCCATTATTTTGAAAAATGCCCGATTTTACAAAAAAAAATTCTGCTTGAAAAAAAGTATCTCTAAACAATTTTTGTCAAAAGTGTGGAGCCCTGAAAGGGACAATGCTCTTAGAAAACCGAAAATAAATGTAAAAGTTACTCGCTTATAAAAAGCATGCATGCTATTTCCCAAGAGGGTGCAACTACATTGACCTCTGTAAAAGATGTAATTGTCTAACAGTCTTATCTGGATTTTGGGTGAGTCACCTGTCACTTTGAAAAACCTTAGACAGAAATCATGAACACCTGCCTTGTAGTTTATGTTTATGAACGTTTATTTTAAACAGCGTACTGCAAAATGTTTGTTTATAAATCGAAATGGCAAGAAAGCTGTTCATGATTTTTTTTCTAAAGTTTAGTGAAGTGATAGGTGACTTATCCAAATCGCAGATACGCCTTTTGAAGTTAAGATAGCGGTATATTCAAAAACGGTATGAAAATCAGTTCTCCCTCCTTTTCCAAGGATAAAATTTTGAAACTTGAACAAAATATTCAAAAATCTTGACAAGACTCTAGAAATTTATATTACATCCGTAAAAACGCTACAAGGCTGCACGGTAACATGTGTCGATATTCTTAACTATCAGGGACACGTGAAGCAAACATGACTGATAAGGTAACGTAACATTAACTAATTAAAATCTTAACCTGGTACTTATCAAATAATAAGGTTGCCAAAGGCTTTTACCTACATTCAGGTAAAAGAAATGATAACCTCGTTGCCTATAAAAAATGGTATTCAGAGGGAGACATCATGTACACAGTATGTGCATTCCCTTATTATGTACCTTATTATGTATTGAGTACTTTATACTTTTCTCTAATCTTAAGATTTTCACAAATGTTTCATCATTCAATTATACAAATATGTCAATTTCGCAGTTTGTGTTGCACTGCACAAAAATTTATTTTTATGATTTACCCCAACGAAAAATCAGTGATATTTTCTTGCTGACCTCAAAAGGTTTTGTAGAATTCAGAAATGAATGTCAATTTATTTTCCATTTTTAGTATTTTTAGTATATGAACGAAAATTTGAAAACATTCTCAATATCCAAGGTTATATACAAAAACTGACTCTGAATATTTACTTGGCTCTTTTTCAAGACCAATCTGACCCATGGTTTTTGAATATTATAAACATAGATATTGCACAAAAGGTAATCAACATTTTAAGGTTGGGTGAAGGCTTTAGTAACAAATACAGTGAAAAAAGTATATTCAGTTCCTTGAAATCATTGAAGACATTGAAGCTAATATTTCAAAATTGCCAGAAAACAAAGGACAAGAATTTAGAGCAAGATGTATGAGTTTATCGAATGGATTTTTGGATAATGGTGTTTCACAAACCTTATTAGAAGAAGAATTAAACGAACGATTTTTTAAAAATGTCATCCTGAATTACTTATTACTAAGGTTGATGAAGAGAGTATTACGGTTGCAATAGTAAACAATGTTTATGATAAAAAAGTGATGTATATTTTGAACGTAAAGGATAGTTTTGCAGTTATTCCAAATGATCCTACAAAAATGATTCAAAAAGGTACATTTAAAATTCAAGGGAGATTAAGACTTTAAAAATGTTTGGAAAACAATATTTAAAGGTGCGATATTGACACAAATCACACAAATCTATCTCTGGCCTATTGCCTGGTCAAAGCTCATAAAGCAGATTTTCCTTTACGACCGGTTATTTCGATAATAGTTTCATTCACGAGAAAATTAGAAGAACTTCTTAGTAAAATTATCTAAGAATCAGTTACCCTTTCGGCAAGATCAATTAAAAACAGTGCTGCCTTTCTAAAATTAATTGAAAATGTTAAAATACCAATAAATCAATTTTTTGTCTCCATATGAAAGAGTTAAACTTGTTATTGAAAATAGATGGGATATGATCAACTTTCATACTAAGATTGCGAAAAAACAATTTCTTGATGTTATTGGATATGTTTTCATGGTGATATGTGATGGAAGATTTGGAAAATGAGGTTTTTGACGAAATTCGTTTTGAGTTGGACTTTTATGCAAGATATGTTGATGATTCTATACTTTTTTGACATGCACAAAAAGTAGATACCCTACTTAATATATTTAAGGGTAAACATCCAAGATTACAGATTACTGTTGAAATTGAAAAAGAAGGTAGATTCAATTTTCTTGATTTAACCTTGATAAAAAGTGATCAAAATTATATTATTACTGATTGGCACAGAAAAAAGATTTGTTCAGGAAGGACCCTAAATTTTAATTCTAAGGATTTCATTCAAGACAAAATAGGGGTTGGAAAGAATTTAATCGATAGAGCTCTTAAATTATCTCATCCAAAATTCCATAAAGAGACTATTGAATTATGCAAACAGATTCTTTTTCTCAACCATTATTCTATGACCTTTATTGACAAACGTATGCATAAAAGAATTGTTAAAGTCAAGAGTAAATCTAATAATCAGAACAAAAACAATGTACAAGATTACAATCGATTCAATACGGTTGTCCTACCTCATTTTGGAAATATCTTAAGTATCTTGAAATCAATGTTAGGAAAATTGGGCTTACATACGATATATGGAGTTCCCTTCAAAAACAATTTGATTGTAAAATTGGGTAAAGACAAATATGAGATACTTAAAAAACAATGTATAATTTACAAATTAAAATGGAGACAATGTGATGCTGTTTATATAGGGCAAACAAGGAAGTCACCGAGGAGGTCACTTAGAACAAGAAAATATGAATGTTAACCTGGTACTTATTAAGAAATATGGTTGTCAAAAGGTTAGTGTTTCTATCTTTAAAAAAAAGAAGAAAATGGACAAAATTTTAAACAACCAATTTGAAAATAATTGAAATGTGCGTTCAATAAGTGTTGTGAAGTGTTTGCAACACATTGGATTACAATTTTTTTGATTTCATACGCAGGAAGTTATATGGAAAATGATTTTATCTATTCTTATTTTCCTGTTTTTAATAATATTCTTTTCAGTGTAATTGATAAAAATTTGGTGGAATGTGATTTTATAATAGATGTTACTGAAAGTCCAGTATAGGGGTATTAAAGCATTTATTCAATTAGTAAAAACTTTGATTTGATGCATTACAGAAGGAATTATTGATATAATGCAAGTTTCGTGGGTTTTTTTCCAAAAAAGATATTTCATTTTAACAAGAAAATATGTTTTGACTTCAACAAAAAAAAGACAACAAAGAAACTTCAATGAGAATATCAATAAATTTTTATAAATCTATAGACTTTGTTTTGATTTGGCCTTAGGTTTAGGAATGTAGAATTCAAATAATACAAGTAAGTTTAATCGAAAGTTGTCTATCCATTTCGTCGTAAATGACGACTTCATCAGGCCTGCAAATACAAAGACAGTAACATAAATTAAAATCATAGATACTCTATTTCAAAGACTTTATAAGAATAGGAGGCATACTGCATGTTGAACATTTCTCTTTTGTTACAAAAGTTCCATAATGTTAAAAAGTATTCGAATTTACAAAATTATACATGTGAAGAATTATCGGTCTGTAATAATAAAATAGGATTTAAACAATATAAAAATTAAAAAATTGACATTTTTTATGTATGCGGAAATGTAAGTATTGTGAAAAATAATAAGATCAGATACTTACTCAGAGTTATAGTTGTAAAGAAGGGTTTTTTAAATGTATAAGACCAGAAGATTTCAATTTTGAAATTGTTGTGCTGCTATTGCAGTTAAAAGGTATTATACCCCTATTATTATTCTTCGATATTTTATTGATCCATTATTATAAATAAATTGTTGTTGAATTGAAAAATACAATAGATCGTGTAAAAACACATAGAAATGTAAGCAGACCACATGATTGTGGTCTACTCCAAGAATGGAGATTAGGAACTGAGTAATTTATTAACATTTTGAAATTTATGCAAGTATACAGGTAAGTTCGAAATTTATGAGAGTTTTTTTCTTATAATGTGAAATTAATAAAATTTTGACAATGACTCTATGACGTCAAGATGTCAAGATGAAATTGATGAAAGTCTTAGTTTGTAAAGTGATATTTTGAGAAAGTTTACCAAATGATTCTTTGACGTCATGACATATTATGTTTAAATTTTCAGTGTCTGATCTAAAATTCACAATAATTTCATTTTTGACAATATGATATATTTCTAATACGTTTCTTCTGTGATTATCATTTTCTAAATCAAATATTTTTACATTTTTGTTGTTAAAATCAAATTTGTGATTGAAATCTGTTGAGTGTTTACATAAAGCTTTCTTTCTTTGTTATTTGTTTGCGTACTTCTATGTTCAGAGATTCTAGTTTTTAAAGGTCTCTTTGTCTGCCCCACATACAAAATTCTACAATTTGTACATTTTATACCGTAGATGAGATTCGTTCTTTCAAACTTAGGAATTTTATCTTTAGTGCATTGTAACATAGTGTTCTGAAGTTTATTCTTAATAGAAAAGACAATTGTAATATTTAATTGTTTGCAGATTCCAATTATAGGGTAGTCTTGAAGTCAAGTTTTGATTTGTGAACTTTTTGGGTGTTCCTTTTTCAGTACACAAAACATTTTCATAAAAAAGCATATTTTTTTCGATCTTTAAGAAATAAGAATCACGTCAAATAAAAATTAGGAAAGGAAAACAGAAAAATAAAATGAAATTGTAAAAGAGGATAGGAATGTGCAAGGAATTGAGGAGCAGAGAAGAGGAAAATAGAACCGTAAAAGGAAATCGCGAAGGTGACAACTGAGCTGTATTCCTCGGAAAAAGGATCTCTAGTTTTGTTTATCCCGTGAGCACAATCGAGCGTGATTAATCTGTCTTTTCGACGTCGGGGTCGTACTTGCTCTTCCTCTTTCCGGTCAGTCCCCTTTTTATTCCGAACTTCGACTTCGAAATGAATCGTCTTCACGGTTTTGCGCTTCGACGTTTCGCTGTAATTTATAGTGTCGCTCTAAATTCTTCCTAAAAAGTGCATTGTCTCCTGAAGAAATATTTCAATTGGAAAGGAAAACAAATACATTTTTCTTCCTTGATTGGTTACTCTTATTGTTTATTCAATCTCTTAGCTTTCTTTCCCCTCTTTTTTTTTCCTTGATTAGTTACTCTATTATTTGCCCAATCTCTTAACTTTCTTTCCCTTCATGTTTTCTGTTCTCCTTTCTCATTCTATCTCTCAATATTGAATCTTTGTTTTACAAATAACTCTATTTTTACTTAATCTTCTTTTTTATTTGTCTAACCTTAATACTTGTCTACTTTGCAAGAAAATCATCCATTATGGAATTTCATCATTTTCTTTTCAACGCAAATAGCATAAGCATTCATTCATTTGAATTTCATTTGCGAGTCTTAAACAATTTGAATAATCTCTAGTCACGCTCCTTTCAGAAAAGTGATCATTATTTGAGATTCGTTGACGAGCCGTAGAAATTTCACGGGACATCGCTTGTCTCGTAAATTATAAAGTGTCAGCTCTTTGACGATATAAAATTTCCCGTGAAATGACCTTTAACAAAGTGGAGTCGATGAAAGAAAGGAGTCTTTGAGCTTCGATGAACACATTTTGACAAAAAAAAAACCAAATCGATAATGAGGAAAAAAATGTAAACCGGGTTGTTAGACTGCGCTCAACTGTTTCTTTCAAGCGTGACCCCTTGCTAATGATCTGGAACATTGAGAACTAGTCGCAATCATCCATTCGAGATCGAGCTTAACGAGATCAAGTCTCGAGGAAATAAGAGACTGATTCGAGCGATGAAATCTTATAAAACTGTTTTCGAATGTTGAAAAATTAATTAGAATGATTATATTAATTAGTTTAACTTGGATAGTATAGTAAATTAAACTAGTTGATAAAAATATAGAAACAGCGAGCAAAAATTTAAAATTCAGAAGAAGAAAGAATTAAAAGAAAGATGTTAATAGGTGGCAGTGTAGTTCAGATGGTAATATGCTTGAATTAGTTTTCAGCATGGTTGAAAAACAAAGTTATTCTGGGTTCAAATCCCAGTTCGGGAAAATGAAATCGAATACAAAACTGTGAATAGTTTTAATTTCCCTTTTATAGATTTTTGTTCTAACTACTGATATCTATAATTAAATTAAGAAATTAATATGAATTCAATTCTCTTGGCTCTAAAAAATAGACATCTATAGAACTTTTATAGGATTAAATATTTTCTCTTGATGAAAAATAATTTTTGAATATCTCATAATGTTATTTAAAATAAAAACAATTTTTAAGCATAATCATTCATTATTTTTATGAACAAAATATTCACAGTGCTGCCATACAGTCACTTAAGTCACTTTTAGTCACTTTTTAAAATAATAATATCACTTTAAACACTTTTATTTCAATAAATTAAAGCAGAGAACCCAAGGGCTAACCACTATTGAATTCAGGTCTATACCGATATCTGCATTTTATTGAATTATTTAAATTCACCCTGAATTCTTGGGAATTCCTTTGAAATCCACTGAAATCGAATCTTTTTGGGATTTTCATTTTTTTTTTTAATTCACCTTGAATTCACCTTTCATATTCAGCTCAAATTCTAATGAATTTTATCAAGAATCTTATTCACTGATTCTATTCAATCCCATTCATCTGAATTCAATAACATTTTTTTAGATCCTAAAAATTTTTTTTTCATTCACTTGAATTATTCTAAATTCACCCTGAATTTTTTTTAAGTACTCTTGAATTCATATGAATTTCATCGAATTCTTTTGAATTCTCTTGAATTCTTCTAAATTCACTACATTTTTAGTAAATTCAATGGAATATTTTGGATTTTTTCAAGTCAATCGGAATTCATCCAGAATTGTTATTGATTTATCCTGAACTCATTTAAATTCTCTTGAATTCCCTTGAATTTTTGTAAATTCACTCCGAATTGAATTAATTCAATCAATTTTTTTCAAGTTTTGAATTGTTTTCAGTTCGCTTAAATTCTTTAAAAATACATCTAACAATTTGATGAATTTCTTCGAATTCTTCTCATTTTCCTTAAATTTCTCTAAATTCACTAATTCTATTCACTTCCATTTATCTGAATTCAATGGATTTTTTTAATTAAAACAAAATTTCTATTCACTTGAATTACTCAAATTCACCCTGAATTATTTTTAATTAATCTTGAATTCGTAAGAATTTTATCGAATTCGCTGGAATTTCCTTAAATTCTTCTAAATTCACTTGCTGGGAATAACTTCATTTGGTCATAGAGTGCTTCTAAATACATCAATCGATTCATGTTGTCAAAATGAATAAATCTGGTAATTATTATGTTGCTATATTCCTAATATTACAAACGAAATATTAAAATATAAGAAACGAAAAATTAAAAACTTGCAAAATTCTTGAAGATAAAAATTTTTGTACGGAGATAGCTATCAACTTTTTATTGAATTATATCAACTATAAACCACCCCGTGTTTGCAAAAGTTCGGGTTACAGCGCCTGGTATTACTGCTAATACTGTAATAAAAATTCTTAAGATTTCGATTTTTTCAAATTCAGTTTTTGCCATTATTATATTATGTAATAGGTGAACCTCAAACTTTTTTGTTAAAAAGGATGTATTTCATTAAAATCTACGTACATTTTTTTTCCTTAATATAATCAAAATTGCAACAAAAAAATAATGTCTGAAACGATTTTTGAGAAAAATGTAAAATCGAAAAAAAATGTTTACTCTTAATCAATCTGGTTCTAAGCTTAATAAATAATGGGCATTATTTAGAACTACAATCCCTCCAAATTTCATGACCCTGGTTCTACTTGTTTTCGAGTTATCATGAAAATATTATCATAAAATAGTTATAAAAAATAAAGAATAGAATTAAAGTTATCATAAAATATTGTTCACACACACACACACACACACGCGCGCGCGAACATTTTTTAAAAACCTAATTTTCGGACTCCTGAGGACAAATTATGTCAAGATATGTCAAAAAATAAAGTTCCTGTCTGTCTGTGTTTTGTAATGACTGAAAAATATCTTACAATTCTATGAAAATTATTTTTATGTTCCTCTTTTCTTGTTCTAAGTGACCTCCTTGTTTGCCCTATATAAACAGCATCACTTTGTCCACATTTAAATTTGCAAATCACACACTGTTTATCAAGTTTCTTATATTTATCTTTACCCACTTTTACAATCAAATTACTTTTGAATGGAACTCTATATATCGTATGTAAGTCCAATTTTCCTAAAATTGATTTCAAGATACTTTAGGTTTTTCCAAAATAATGTCAGACAACCGTATTAAATCTATTGTAATCCTGTATATTTTTTTGTTCTGATTATTGCTTTTACTCTTAATTTGAACAATTCTATTAATCAAAAACAATTCTGGAGTGGATCCAGAGCTGTTTCTTCTTTCTTCGACCGTTTTCAATTATCAGAAATTGTAGCAGCAAATTTTTTCGGTTTTACGGTCAATATTTCAAATCAAAAATCAATAAAATATATTAAAAACACACTTATTCAGTAAGATACTCAACGTTTCGACCGCAATGCGAGTCTTTATCGAGAGTCAATAAAATCTGAGTCAGATTAACGTGTTTTGTTAGATGAAAATTACTTCAAAGAAGCTCAAGTCAAAATACGACATAATAGTCAATAGTTTAGTTTTGGCATCAAAGAATTTGGAGAGGCTCAAATAATGAGAAAATGTTAACATTTCCAATGATACGGTGTTTACGGTCGTCTTGTCTGTATTGTATCGTCCGTTCGTAAACACCGCATCATTAAAAAGGTTAACATTTTTTTTGATAATTATATAATTCTGCTATGCATATGTCTGTTAACGAAGGCAATCGGATAACAGTTGAGAAAAATAATCTGTTTGCATAATTCAATATTCTCTTCATAGAATTTTGTATGAGTTAATTTAAGAGCTCTATCAATCAAATTCCATTTCTTTTTATCGAAAAACACATTTCAACAATTTGGTTTATTTCCTTTAAGGCTGACAGAAATGGCATAACATCCAAAAAAGAGCAATTTTGAACAACATCTTTGTCTAATAAGCTGGCAGGCATTTCCCTCGGAAAAGTTCTCCTTGATAATTCTTTGATACTAAGTTAAGCTTTTGCGGCCACCTATGTTCTTCAGTTCTCCCTAAAAGAGGAACTAAAACATCCTGAAAAAATTTTTTTACAAAACCTTGTAAAAGGTGTAACTCTGGTAGAACACATTTTGAATTACTTTTTTAGTCTCATCTTCCTCTAATAGTGGATAATTTGTAACGCTGTAACAGTCTTTGGCATTTTTTTCTTTTCGTTTTAAAGGAACAAAATTTTTCAAAATTGTGCCTTAAATCTCCAAAAGTTCTCAAATCGTGTTCTTCCTTATCTTTGTCTGTTTCTTCTTTGGATCTCAACTCTTGCAAACTTATTAAACTATATGGACATGGGAAGGATCAGATAGCTGTTTGCAAGCCATCAACGGTTAATATAAGTTTGAAGTCTGATATGAAGAGAAAAGATGTATTACTAAGTTTAGTAAGATTTACTAACATTTGAATGTTGTTGTAACTTTCTTTGATTTGAGGCGCAACACAAAGTAAAATTACTTTATAAATGCTGGTGATTTTCGCAGTTTTCGAAACAGATCCTCCATCCGCATATATTGTTCGTTTAGGTTCGCATTCGCTTTCTACTTCTTCATCTTCCTTCCGAACTTTATTCAAATCAGGAGAATAATTTTGTGGAAGAATTATTGAACAGATTTTTAAAAATTCCTGTCCGCCGTTTGCCATTACTTTGATTCTGCTTCTTCCTAAAACAAAATGCAATAGAGTAGAATGGAATAAAGTAAAATGAGATTTGCATACCGGATTATAAAATTATTTTAAACGAACAATTTAGTAGTTCCTTATTTCAGAAACCAACCTAGATATTTCCTTTCTTTAACCACTGACTCTACCAACTTCTCAGCATCTGCCCATACAACTGTTCTTTTTTCTTCTTTTCATGACCAAGTTGAAACTCATAGGTATCACTTTTGTAAACATCTTGCAAAATCTTTTTCCTTTCCTTAATATGGTCTCTATAATTCTTTGGCACTGATTTTTTTCCTGCACAAGACCTCAAAAGATTAGTCAAAACTTCCACTTTGTTTGACGATGATCCAGTGTAAACCTGACACATGTCTAGATTTTCTTGAGAAAACACAAAAAACTTTTTTTCGATGGGGTTAAGAACAACTCTTGCTTTTCAGCCACCAGTAACAAAACTTAATTCAATATTTTTATAATCCTGAGTACCTGATGAAAAACTATCTCGTTCTACGAGTAGATCAATTTGGGATTTAATTGCAGCAGTTGTTATTTTTTTCTGGTTCTTGACAGGTTGTTTTTTAATCAACTCTTTTAGGTTTTATCGTGCCCGAGAAGACGTACAAGAATGTCTGATACCTATTCCTATCTTTTTAAAACACATTTTGCACGTAGATGCAGACTTTTTTACAATTTTATTACTGGAATTTGCTTTTTTTGTATCCAAATTCAAATGCAGCGATCTATTTCTCCCTTCTTATAATATTTTTATGCCCTTTTTCTCTAGCACACACACATATTGCACAACTGCATTCTATAAGGTCTTTTTGGCGGGTTTCTCTCAGCAATTTTATGTGCAAAAATAAGGCAGGTACGTCAAAGGCCTCTTAGAAACCCCCTTCTCCCATTCTCGTAGAGTCAATCTACACGATCCACAAATGGATACACGATATCTTAAGTCATTATATTGAAATCCTCATCAATGACGTGTCGAATGAGGATTTGTAAACTTCCTGTGATCGCTTGATGTTAATTCTTTTTGCAGGTAGAACACATAATGAACGATTTTAATTTTTATGGTTTTTAGTTACTATAGAACGATGAGAAACAATACTGTTGTCCGTTTTCTTTGCCATTTTTGTTCAACCCATTTTCCAGTCAAAGATACCGTGTGAGGACCAACATGTTTCGAATCCAATTTAGACTTCCTCGTCAGGAGTAATTTATAGGAAAACAACAAGTACAAAAATAAAAACATTATGAGATTAGAAAACAATTATTACTTGAAAATAAAACAGAGATAATTAGTAGCAACTGTTATTTATTCAATTCAGTTTCTCTTACGAGGCATTCTTTGATGTATAATATTTGACCTGTAATTCAGGGTTTTGATAATAGCGAATCATTTTATGTTCTTAACGAATTTTACATGCGATATGGCAAAAAAATTGAGAGAGTCCATTTTCGCTTGACCAGCAATAAATGAATGGATCAGCGCCGAGACGCTCGACTAAGCGAACTTGACCTCAGACAAACTACCACTTGCGGATTTCAAACCTATTCTTTTTCCGCAGACTTTATGATTCATGCGTGTGAACGCAGCTATGTTATCGACTGCTGACTATGCATCCGGTTAAAAAATTTCGTGAGAAAAATATACCATCAGGTACTTGAATTTTGATTCCCGCAAGAGGAGAAGTTAAAAGAAACTCATCTGCATGAGATATGAACATTTATCACTCAAATTCTGCCAGGTCTGAATTAAATACTTTTTTCTATAAGAGGCAAAATATCGAGTTTGATTTAATCTCGTTTTTAACTCGAGCAAAGTTTGCAATTAGAAACTTTTAATTTAAACGTGTATAAAAATAAAATGTAAATATTGTAGGTGGATTTAGAACCAATCTATTCAGATTATTCCAATTTTCAAAATAGAAAAGAGTAATAATCCAAAACCATAACACATTTCTAAAAATAAGAGACTGTCTCAAATTTGTAAACTATATTTAAATAAAATAGATGTCTTTTGGTAAATTGAGTTAATCATTATTACCTTATTTAAAAGATCTGCAGGGTTGCCTGTGAATACTTGAGATTTCTTTTAATTGAGGTGTTAATGGTTAACTCAATTTACCAAAAGATATCTATTTTACTTAAAT
>JAUMHM010000089.1:7889103-7907705 GCA_032362435.1 Melikaiella ostensackeni | reverse complement strand
GAGTAGTCTTAATTTGAAATTTTTCAAATGAAAAGTGTTCAAATTTGAATAAAATGGTGAAAATTCTAAAAATAAAAAGATTCGTAAGGAAAGATTAGAAAATAAGGGTGCAAGTCAAAAAGTTGGGATTACTCGACTTTGAATTTAATAGAAAACAAGCTGTGAATTTTATCTCGCGTGTTCCTGCATTTTGTTTGTTTTTATAAGTGTATGGTGCTCAAATTGATCATTTGATGAGCACTTTGCATCATCATTATGACTAATTAACAAATATATTGGCTTCCTCATATAAAAGAAAGCATTAGTGATTTTTATTTAATATTTGAAATTAATAATGAAAATATTTTTAAATATTAGGGGGTGCCCACCATAAACTTACAAAAATACAAATAAGTCAATCAGTTCTTCTCGAATCAAGGAGTCTTTTCTATTTTTACATCAACTTTGAATTATGTTCATGGAAAAATTGTTACTGTAAAAAACAAATTCTTAAAATATTATGAATTTCCATAATTTATTTACTCTTCAATAAAATGTATTAATATTATGGGTCAATCGATTTATCACGAATCAAGAAGTCTTTTTTGCTTCCTCATAGAGAAAGCTTTGTAAAGGTAAATGATAATTTAGAAAAATTTTGAATTCGTTTAATCAAACGTTCTTCAATTTAAAAATGTCTAATACAATGTTCTAAGGACCAAAGGATTTCTAAAACTATTTCTTACATTTTCTTTGATCACCTCTATATTTTTTAAATGGGTTTTTTCTATTAATAATTTTTTCATTATCATATTTCAAAGTTGATGCCAGAATATGAGATTCCTTGACATGAGATGAATCGATTGACCTATAATATTAATCAATTTTATTGAAGGAGTAAGAAAGTTATGATAATTTATAATATTCAAAACATCTGCTTTTTACAGTATAACTTTTTTCTATCAACATAATTCAAAGTTGATGGAAAAATAGAAAATAATCCTTGATTCGAGACGAATGATTGACCTACTTGTATTTTTGTATTTTTACTTTCTCTACGAGGAAATAAATTTATTTGCTAATTAATCATAGTGAGGGAGCAAAGTGCTCATCAAATGAGCACCATGTAGTTATAAATATAAACAAAGTGGAAACACTCGAGATCGAATTCATTCTTAAATCAACTAAAATTACATACGTTAAGTTTTATTATGAAACCGATTTTTAAAATATTATAAATAACTATAACTTCCGCAATTTTCAAAATAATGCACTATTATATTCAATTTATTATTATTATCATTATTATTATTATTAGAATGTATTAATATTATGACAGTGTCTATCTGTACCGAAAAATCCAGCTATTTTTCACGAGAATGTCGGTACAAATAGTACCTTTTCCAGGTCCTGCTATTCGTGTCGAAAAAATCCGGCTATTCGTACTGAAATTTCGGTACACGTAGCCACGGCCTGATATTATAGGTTAATCAATTCGTCTTGAGCCAAAAAATTTTTTGTATAGTTACTATACATCAACTTAGAATTATGTGAATGAAAAAAGTTTTACTATAAAAAACTCATTTCCGGACTATTAGAAAGTACACAGAAAATGTGAAATTCAATATTTTGAAAAATTTCATCAATTTATCTACAACCATCTTGAAGTTATCGTTTGAAAAAAAGGAAGATATCCACTCACTAATCCACAAAGGCATATATCCGGACAATGAGTGAAATTGTTACGACTACAAAGCTTCCTCTGTGAGAAACCAAAAAGTATTTCAAACCAAAACTTTACTGTTTTCTTGAAAAAACGTCTTTCTGGGTTGAAATTTTAACTATTTTCATAGAAATTTCAACTATATCGTTGAAAATGAAGTTTTTTGTCAAAAATTCATATTTGCGGATTGGGAATTAGACTGTTTTGTAGAAAATTCGTTTGTTCTCTTGGAAATTCAACGATTTAGTTGAAACTTTTCTTCTTTATTGACTCAAAAATCTTTCTGGTCTGGAAATATAATTTTTTGTTGAAAGTTCGTCTTTTTAGTTAAAAAATTCATCTTTTTTGGTTGAAATATCAACTAATACATTTTTTGTTGAGAATTCATATTTTTTTTGTTGAAAATTGAACTATATGGCTGACAGCTGCACTCCTTTATTAAGAATTCATTTTATTGGTTGAAGATTTATCATTTTAGTTGAAAATACTTCTCTTTAATTGAAAATTTAATTTTGTATCTTGTTGAAAATTCGTCCCTTTTTGGTAGAAAATTAATCTTTTTGGTTGAAAATTTATCTGTTTGGTTGAAAGTGGAACTAAATCGTCGATTATGACTACCCTACGACTTTCAATAAAAAGTATAACGACTGCCACTCGACATATATGCATGAAGCTGCATAAAAATGAATCATGGATCCGCAAAAGTGGATCATTTTAATCTGGAGTTGATAATCAGAATGATATGCAACGGTTTCATATTCCGGGATTTACTGCGATTTGAAATCATAATCTCATGAACAATTTTTTAATCCGATTTGTTGAAAAACTTAAATAAAAAAAATTCATTTCTTTGAGGTTAGTGTTTGGCCACTTTTCGGTGTCTCTTAGCCCACTGTGTGTTCGTATCTATAGCAATAAGTGTCAAAATAATGATATGCAAGATGAAAGAATAAGTGCGCAACTTCCAACAAAAACTGCTAATAAAATCCTATCAAATAGAAAGGCAATTTGATTATAATATATATAAACAACCTTACTTCCTACTTGAAAGCGATTCGAATTTCTATACAAAACACAATAAAAAAAACATTTAATCACAAAAATTTCTCTTCATTTCATTAAATCCATAATCCCCGTGCCTCTGATAATAATTTCCGCCTGCCGTCTGGGGAAATGACTTTCGAGCTTTGAATACATTGATGACAAAAAACAACTCTCTCGATAATTTTAGGTCAAGCGAGTCAATAATCATACCTTTCACTGTAACTCATTACAATCAAAATAAGTGATCAAGTCTTGCCCGTATGAGCGATCAACTTATCTGCATATATGCATATATGCAGATTACATTTGTGCACACATGCACGTGTGGGTTTTGTGTATTAGGTGCTCATTCATTGAGACATCAGCAGTGATTACAGCGATAGGAGTGGCAGTCAGTCACAAATAAAAGGGATAAATTGAATAGAAGCCGTACACTCGTTGCTCAACCTTGAATCGACAAAAGATTCTTTTATAAACGAGTCCCGCAGCCCGTGACCCCTGTTTCGATTACAGTACCTGTTCACTCGTTTGATTGACGGTAAAAGATATAGTAAATACCGTAAAAAAGACAAATACTGGCGTATTCAAATTCATATTCAGAATAATTAAAATCTGTCTATAGACACAGTGAATTTCGAAACGTGATTTCAGACACACGAGGCACTTAATAATTTTATAGTCTTTTGAGAACAGCAAATCGTGACCCCAGAATCAGGGATTCGTACGAAACTTTCGTTACGTTACGATGCGTTATTTTCGGACGAATCAAATATTTTGTTATTTTGGTTATTGTTATTGCCATCAACAACAAAAATCATTTCTACTTTTGTTTCGCTTCGTTATGAAAAGGAGCTAACTAAATTGAACAACGAAATTAAGGTTTCTAGATAACGACTATTGATAATTGTATTAATTTGATGACTGAGAAAATTATACAGTCTAGGATTTCTAGGATTCACCAGGAGACTCACCAGATCGAATTTGAACATTCCTCGAAGGCATTTCGGAACAAACCCTTCTAAGGTATCGCAAAAAGGTCAAAAAGTCGCAAAAATTTCTAAAAGTCGCAAATATGATAACTAAGACAACCCGGGTGCTCCAGAGGATTCCCTAGGTCGCTCAAACATATTCTTCGAGGAATTGCGAGACCTTCCGTTCCTAAGTACTCTTAAACGCTACACCAAGAAATCAGGAATAGTCTGAGTTCACCAGAAGGTTTTCCAGGTCGAGTTCTATCATTCTTCGAAGGCATTTCATGAAAAAAAACCATCCTAAGGGATCTGAAAGTCGTAATTACGAGGACTACGGCAACCCAGGTGCTCCAGAAGATTCACTAGGTCGCTTAAACATATTCTGCGAGGAATTAAGAGACCTTCTATTCCTACGACGTCTTAAACACTGCATCAAGAAAACAGGAATAGTCTGAGTTCACCAGAAGGTTTTCTAGGTCGAGTTTTATTATTCTTCGAAGGAATTTCATGAAAAAAACCATCCTAAGGGATATGAAGGTCGTAATTACGAGGACTACGGCAACCCAGGTGCTCCAGAGGATTCAATGGGTCGCTTAAACATATTCTGCGAGGAATTAAGAGACCTTCTATTCCTACGACGTCTTAAACGCTGCATCAAGAAAACAGGAATAGTCTGAGTTCACCAGAAGGTTTTCTAGGTCGAGTTTTATTATTCTTCGAAGGCATTTCATGAAAAAAACCATCCTAAGGGATCTGAAAGTCGTAATTACGAGGACTACGGCAACCCAGGTGCTCCAGAGGATTCACTAGGTCGTTTAAACATATTCTGCGAAGAATTAAGAGACCTTCCATTCCTACGACGTCTTAAACGCTGCATCAAGAAAACAGGAATAGTCTGACTTCACCGGAAGGTTTTCTAGGTCGAGTTTTATCATTCTTCGGAGGCGTATCAGAGCAAACCCTCCTAAGAGATTTAAAAGTCGTAATTACGAGGACTACGGCAACCAGGTGCTCCAGAGGATTCACTGGGTCGCTTAAACATATTCTTCAAAGAATTGAGGAGACACCTTCGTTCCTACGACGTATTAAATGCTACATCAAGGGAACAGGAATAATCTGAGATCAACAGGAGGTTTTCCAGGTCGAGTTGTATCATTCTTCGGAGGCATTTCATGAAAAAAAACATCCTAAGGGATCTGAAAGTCGTAATTACAAGGACTACGGCAACCCAGGTGCTCCAGAGGATTCACTAGGTCGCTTAAACATATTCTTCGAGGAATTGAGAGACCTTCCGTTCCTACGTAGTCTTAAACGCTACACCAAGAAATCAGAAATAGTCTGAGTTCACCAGAAGGTTTTCCAGGTCGAGTTTTATCATTCTTCGAAGGCTTGTTTTTGGCTTTATTTTCATACTTTCGTTTTCATGACTGAAGTTTAGTGGGACTGTCGTTATGAATGGACACTTCACCTTATGGCGATTTAGTTACTTAATTTGGACATGATTATACACTCGAGAACGGACTCGAACTTTGGGCAGAAGTAGATAATGAATCATATGGTAGCCCAGGAGTCGGTCTGATTGTGAATGAGAAAGCAAAACAAAATATCAAAAAGTATGAATCTGTATCGCGCAGATTACTATGGGTTAGAATGAAAGTGGCAATCAGGAGGCCAATTGTTATAGCGTGCTAAGCTCTAGTTGATGGTGACAAGAGGGGTGTAAAAGATACCTTCTGGGACTCTTTAAATGATATATTAGGTACTTGCAATCCTAGTGAAAGAATAATTTTACTCGAAGATATTAATGGCTGGGTTGGTGTGCAATGCGAAGGTACAGACAGGTTACTGGGTCAATTGAACTCCATACATCCGTATCCTTGCATACATCTTTTGCTTCCTTTACATCCATACATCGTTTCATGCAAGCTCTTGTATTTCTACAACCCTTTATACCTCATCGCTTTAGAACCTCATTCACACATTCCAACCAATCTTTCTTCAGTCTACCTCTGGGTACGCTACCAATGACCGTACCTAAATACACTTGGTTTGTTGAGCGTCCTTCAGTCATTCTCCCAACATGGCTAAAGCATCTCAAAAAATTTTTTTTACTCTTGTCGAAGAATGTTTCTTCTACATCTTATTCTTTGAGGACCCACTCATTACTGATTTTGTCCATTAGTGAACTGGTGCAATTCGTGTTTTAGAGACTCACAAAGTGTTCAAAATATGAAGAGTGCAATAACTTACAGAAAAAATATTGTTTCAAGCGAAATCTTTTGCAATCTATATTTTGTCTGCCAAACAAATAAGTAGCCACCGTGTATTCTCTACACAATATAATAAATGTATCATAACAATCAATCATGATCGTTACCTAATAAATCATACAAATCCGGCAAAATTTAATCCTCTCTCTCGATCTATGAATCACGATCGACAAATATCATCTGAATATTAGCGAAGCAAAGCAAAAAAAATTTCTTTACAATGCACCGGTCTCTCGCTAATGCAGCCCATTATTTCTCGAAGCGGCTGTTATTGTCAAAGTCGTCGATAATATGAGCGTTAAATGTCAATAGAGGCGTTGCGTGCACACTTAAACGTAAACATCGTCTCAATGATTTGAAATGGCATTGCTTGAATCTTGAATTAAAAAACTTATCGCGTGTCTACCAAAACATCTCATTAATCACGCCCTCAGGTGAACATTAAGAAAACAGGGTTTTGGACACGAAGAAAAGGATTCCAGTCATCTTGAAGTCTTGAGCACTACTCCAAGTATCGTGCATTGAACGCATTCATATTCATAAGTTTGGATTGACAGCAACAACCCGAGAACAAAAAATTCAAAAAAAAAAGTGTACTGACTCATAAACTCGCTCTGAGTCTCTCTCTCATTGAATATTTTTTAATAGTTAACTTCTTTTTGCCTTTATTGCCTTCAAATTATCTTTACAAGAACTTATACAGTGTCTTTCAGCGTATCATTAAATGCTGCTCGCCGCTCACAGTTTTTACCTTAAATTACTTCCTTCGCGGGCTTTAGTCACGGGTTCAGTTAATTTGTAATAAAAAATAATTAATGGGTAGTATTCCGCTTTTAGTGAGCCGAAAAAATGTGTAGTTCAGGTAATAAAGTGCTTGGCCTATAAAAAAATTATCGTGGAACTTATGTTATATATTCACTTTTTGATTGAGCTGAGAATCTTTATTATTTTTATAGTTTTGGGAACTTAGATTGGTGTTAAAAACGTCCCAAGTTGAAATTTACAATTGGTACTACACTGCGCCAAGATATTTACTGTATTGTCCTAGTAGTGGGCCAGTACAGACTATAGTTATCATTATTAGGCTTGAAAGTGCTCTATGGAACTAAAAGAAATGTTAAAAACGTAGCCTTTTTGAATCAGTCAAAAATTAGTTTTTGAATGTAAAATACTTCAAACTAAAAAAAGGATGTGTTTAAGAGGGCAATTTCTTTCATACGTTTCTGTATGTAAATAACTGCGCCGCAGACTACATCTAACAAGCAGATGATCAAGGTTGGTATTTTTTCTTGAATCTTATAAATTCCCTACTGAGAGTCAATTGGAAGAAAATTAATTTGCCAAAACATTATTTGCCAATGGCAACCCGTTTCGAGAAAGTGACTTTTTTCAAAAATTCTTTTTTATGTATTGAAATGTTTATTGATTAAATTCTCAGGGAAAATTACGTAAATATAACATTTCTCTCAGAAAAGATGAATTTTCAACTGAAAAAGATAAACTTTCAACCAGAATGATGAATCTTCAACAACAAAATTAATTTTTAACGAAGGAATTCAATTTTCAACCAAGTAGTTGAATTTTCAACCAAAAAGATTACTTTTTAACCAAAAAGATGAGTTTTCAAGCAAGATGAATAATTCTCTACTAGAGAAGATGGATTCTTAACAAAATACATGAATCTGCAACCAAATAGTTCAATTTTCAACTAAAAAAGATAAATTTTCAACAAAATAATTGAATGTCCAACCAAAACAGATTTATTTTCAACCAAATAGTTGAATTTTTAGCCAAAAAATATTTTCTATTCAAGAAGGAAAATTTCAACCAAATTGTTGAAGTGTCTAGCCAAAAAAACGAAAATCTACAAAACAGTTGAATTTTCAACCCAAAAATATAAATTTTCAATAAAAAGGTTAATTTACAACCAAAATGGATTTCCAACCAAGAAGATTAATTTTCTACTACAAAAGACGAATTTCCAACAAACTACATGCATTTTCAACCAAATAGTTACATTTTCAACTAAGAAAGATAAATGTTTGAGCAAAAAAATGAATTTTCAACAAAGTGTCACAACTTTCAACCAAACAGTTCAATTTTTAACCAAAAAGATGAATTTTTAACAAAATACGTGAATCTGCATCCAAATAGTTCAATTTTCAACTGAAAAAGATAAATTTTGAACAAGATTTTTTATCCAAGAAAAACAATTTCAACCAAATTTTTAAAGTTTCCAGCCAAAGAGAGGAAATTCCTACAAAACAGTTGAATTTTCAAACCGAAAATATGAATTCTTAAAAAAAAAGTTAATTCTCAACCAAACAGTTCTATTTTCTACCAAAATAGTTGAATCTTCAATCCAAAAAGACGAATTTCTAACAAAACGGTTGAACTTTCAACCAAAAAGACGAATTTTCAACCAAAAAGAATGACTTTTTGTAAAAATTATTAAAGTTCTAACGAAATACTTAAATTCTTAGCCAAATCATAAGATTTTCAACCAAAAGAGATAAATTTTCAAACCAGAAAGACAAAATTAAACTAAAGTGATGAACCCTTAACCAAAAAAATGAACTGTTAGCTGTTGAAAATTCAAGAAAAAAACGGTGATCGGTTTTCGAAGAAATTGACTTTTTTCCAATTTTTTTATGGATTGAAATGTTTATTTATTAAATTCTCATGTAAAATTATGCAAATATATCATTCCTAACACCTGTTTTTGATATAAAATTAGTTTTTTCTCGAATTTTCAACTGTAGAAAATTAAATTATTAAATATTAAATATAATTGAAAATTAAATTTCAACAGTTGAATTTTGAATTTTCCTTTTTCAACTGTTGAAAATTCAATTTTCAATTTTCTACAGTTTTCATCACTTGAGATTTTTGAAATGAACTTCTTTGACAAATTTATTTCAAAATCCCAATTTTTCGAGAATCCACTCTGAAAATCCATTTATGTCTTTGAAATAAATTTGTTTGAAAAATGTATTGCAAAGTCCCAACGTTTCGAGAATCCACTTTGAGATTCCACGTTGGGACTTTGAAATAAATTTGTTTAACAAATTTATTTGAAAGACCCGACGTTTCGAGAATCCACGTTGGGACTTTGGAATAAATTTGTCTGACGAATTTATTTCAAAGTCCCAAAGTGAATTCTCTTAGAGGATTCTTGAAACGTTGGGACTTTGAAATAAATCAGTCAAAGAAATTTATTTCAAAGTCCCGACGTGGATTCTCGAAACGTTGGGACTCTCAAATACATTTTTCAAACAAATTCATTTCAAAGACCCAAGATGGATTCTCAAAGTGGATTCTCGAAACGTTGGGACTTTGAAATGAATTTGTCAAAGAAGTTCATTTGAAAATCCCAACATTTCGAGAATCCACTTTGAGAATCCACGTTGGGCCTTTAAAATAAACTTCTTCGACAAATTTATTTCAAAGTCTCAACCGTCTCGAAAATCCATCTTGGGACTTTGCAATAAATTTGTTTGACAAATGTATTTCAAAGTCCCAACGTTTCGGGAATCCATCTTGCGGCTTTGCAATAAATTTGTTTGACAAATGTATTTTAAAATCCCAACGTTTCGAGAATCAACTTTAAGAATCCATGTTGGGCCTTTGAAATAAATTTATTTGACAAATCTATTTCAAAGTCTCAACGTTTCGAAAATCCATCTTGGGACTTTGAAATAAATTTGTTTGACAAATGTATTTCAAGGTCCCAACGTTTCGAGAATCCACTTTGAGAATCCACGTTGGGACTTTGAGATGAATTTGTTTGACAAATGTATTACTTTGAGATAAATTTCTTTGATAAATTTATTTCAAAGTCACAACGTTTCGAGAATCCATCTTGGGACTTTGAAATAAATTTGTTTAACAAATGTATTTCAAAGTCCCAACGTTTCGAGAATCCATCTTGGGACTTTGAAATAAATTTGTTTGACAAATGTATTTCGAAGTCCCAACGTTTCAAAAATCCACTTTGAGAATCCACGTTGGGACTTTGAGATGAATTTGTTTGACAAATGTATTACTTTGAGATAAAGTTGCTTGACAAATATATTTCATAGTCCCAACGTTTCGAGAATCCATCTTGGGACTTTGAATAAATTTGTGTGACAAATATATTTCAAAGTCTCAACGTTTCGAGAATCCATCTTGGGACTTTGAAATAAATTTGTTTGACAAATGTATTTCAAAGTCCCAACGCTTCGAGAATCCACGTTGGGAGTTTGAGATGAACTTGTTTGACAAATGTATTACTTTGAGATAAAGTTGTTTGACAAATGTTTTGCAAAGTCCCAACGTTTCGAGAATCCATCTTGGGACCTTGTAATAAATTTGTTTAACAAATGTATTTCAAAGTCCCAACGTTTCGAGAATCCACGTTGGGACTTTGTAATAAATTTGTTTGACAAATTTATTTTAAAGTCTCAACGTTTCGAGAATCCACTTTGAGAATCCACACTGGGACTTTGAAATAATTTGTTTGACAAATGTATTTCATAGTACCAAGATGAATTCTCAAAGTGGATTCTCGAAGCGTTGGGACTTCGAAATGAATTTCTTTGACGAATTTATTTTAAATTCCCAACGTTTCGAGAATCCACTCTGAGACTCCACGTTGGGACTTTGAAATAAATTTGTCCGATAGAGTTGAAGCCAAACTGTTGTTGTTTGTTACCTTCCTAAAATTTTTCTTATTTGCAAACTAAATTTATCTGCCTGGTCTACCATATGTCTATGAGGAGTAAAAGGAGTTTGCAAAACTACAGAGACTTTATTATATATTCACATGAGTAGACGCCTTTCGACCTGTCATTACTAAGCAAATATTTCATGCTTTCCTATTTCTTCGGATATTGCTGGTCATTGTGCAAATGTTACATTCAGAATAAAGTTCAATTGCAAATGGAAAAAGCCTTAATTTATAGCCTGCAGAAATAACGATCAAGAGATAGAGCAATAATTTATGGAAATTTACAGGAAAAATCATTACAAAAGTAATATTCGATGTTATTTATTTATTACCATGCTATGGCAGATGATAAAATTGTTTACGACTGTGAACACTTCCATGAATATTTAGTATTGAAAATAACAGTTCAAAACACTGATTTCTTGAATATAAGATTATTGTCAACATTAATGAATTTTTTCAAATATTCCTACGAACAAAAAGTTTTTGTGTTTGAAAAACAGTTTGATTTGAAAATGTGTTTTTCATAAATACAGACCTCAAAATGCTTTATGGAGCTAAGAAAAGTTCCAAAAAAATATCCTCAAAGAAAGTATTTAAAAAAGTAGCCTTTTTAAATCAGTCAAAAATTTAATTTCTTAGTAAAAAAAGAAGTGTAAAAAATACTTTAAACTAAAAGAAGAACGTATTTAAAAGGACTCTGTTTTATACTATTCAAGGAAGTAGTTTAACATTCAACCAATTAATGGAATTTCCGAGAAAAAAGATTGTAATTTTAAATCAAGAATAGTTGAATTCAACCAAAAAGATGAAATTTAACAAAAGAGTTGAATTTTTAACCAAGAAAAATTTGTCGGTCAAGAAAAAGAAAAACAATTTCAACCAAATTGTTGAAGTTTTAAACCAAAAACACGAATTTTCTACAAAGAAATTGAATTTTCAACCAAAAAAAGATGAATTTTCAACAAAACAATTCTCAATAGAAGAACAAGATTTGTAGCCAAAAGAGATGAATTTTCATACCAAACAGTTGAATTTTCAAATAAAAAAGATAAATCTTCAACTAAAATTATGAAAATTCAAACAAAAAAACTTAACGAATGAGTTCAACTTTAAACCAAGTAGTTGAATTTTCAAATCTAAAAGAATAATTTTCTACCAGAAAAGACAAATTTTCATGAAATATAGAAATTTTCAACTAAATAGTTCCATTTTAGAATAAAAAAGAGAAACCTTCAACCAGAAAAATAAATTCTTAAGAAAGTTAAGAAAAATAATTTCAACCAAATTGTTGAAGTTTCAATCCAAAAAGACAAATTGTCTACAAAGCAGTTGAATTTTCAAGAAAAAAGTTCATTTTCAACCAAATAGTTCAATTTTCTACCAAAATTGGTGAATTTTCAACCAAAAAGACGAATTTTCAATAAAACAATCTCAACAACAATTTTCAACAAAAGAATAAGATTTTCATCCAAAAAAGACGAATTTTCATACCAAATAGTTGAATTTTCAAATAAAAAAGATAAATTTTCGACTAAAATTATGAAAATTCCCAAAAAAAATTATTTAACAAAGGACTCCAACTTTTTACCAAGTAGTTGAATTTTCAAATCTAAAAGATATGGAAATTGAATTTTAAACAGTCCAATTGCCAATTACTGAAAGTTGACGAGAATTTAAAATTAAATCTTCATCAGTTAAATTTTGAATTTTCTTCTATTTTCAACAGTTGAAAATTCAACTGTTAAAATATCAACTGTTGAAAATTCAATTTTCAATTTGCTTCAATCCTCAACAGTTGAAATTTGTATTAAAAACAAGTGTTAGAAATGTTCTATTCATATAATCTTACATGAGAATTAAATGAATAAAGATTTCAATCCATTTTTTTTTTCTTTAGAAAAAGACGATTGTTTTGATAATTCTGATAGTACGATCAATTTTTTTAAACTTTCAACCAAGCAGTTGAATTTTCAAACGAAAAAGATGAATTCTCAACGAAGAATGTATTAGTTGATATTTTGAGTAGAAAAGGTTTTAATTTTAAATGAAAACAGTTAAATTCAACTAAGAAAGACAAATTTTGAATAAAATAGTTAAATGCTCAACCAAAACAGATACATTTTTTATAAAACAGTTGAATTTTTAACCAAAAAAGACGAATTTTTAACAAAACAGTCTCAACAACAATTCTCAACCAAAAATAAGATTTTTAACCAAGATGTAACTACCAAGTAGTTGATATTTTGAATCTAAGATTGTTGTCAACTTTAATGAACTAGTGACGGTTTTCGATCTACTAGTCCATTAGCATTTTGTAAAAAACATTTTATTTTTAATTAAGCTTTCGCCTGGCGACGCCAAACCTCATTAGGAATATTACATATTTTGAAGAAACCTAACAAACAAAATAAAATAGGATTTTTTTTGTCACAAAAAATGGAATAGAAAATTATTAGATACAAGAGCGGAGGGCATAACCTATATTTTTACTTACGTCATCTATACGAAATAGAAGTTATCAAGACAAGATGATTAATAATTGTACAGAAGTTTTATATATTGTAAATAATTTCAAGAAATATCAATTTTAATATTTTACTGTCACCTCTGGACAGGCAGAAGCATTTTATTAGATAATCTTTGAACATTTTTTGGGCAGCACTCTACATTGCTAAAGTGCCTTTCCAGGAGTGAAGCCAGAAACAAATCTAACCTTAACGTGTGCAGTTGGAACCATGACAAAGCGCGGGAAATTTTGAAGGGCTTTAGCATTACACTCACATACTCTTGACCACAATTTTGATTTCGCAAAAGCTAAAATTATAAACAAAGAACGATATTATAAAAAACGTACTTTTAAAGAAATGTTTCAAATCGTCAAACACAATAATACTGTAAATAAAACATGAGACACAAATTTTCTAAGTGATGTATACCATAGTCTTATTACTTCGACCAACGAATAATAAACAGTAAACTATAAATGATAATAAACAATAACAAATAAGAAATCAATAATAAAAAACGCAGGCGGAATTGCCTTTTCCAACCCCTCAGATTCCTTTTACAATCCAAAATACTTTTATCATAGCAGTCTTTTATCACGATCATAGAAAATATATCAGAACTTCGAAGCCTGGAAATATCCGTGTGGAAAAATTTCATGACAGTCTGGTGTCAGGTATGGCCCAGGTCTGGCTTCATCTAGTCTGTTTAGTCTGGGAGGTCTGATCTGGCCCAGGTCTGGCGCTAGTCTTTCCCAGGTCCGACTTTATCTATACCATCTAATCTTGAAGGTCTAGTCTGGCCCAGGACTGGCGTTGATCAGCTATCCCAGAACAAAAAAAGTTTTAAGCTTGGTCAGCAAATCACTCACACTATCGAAGCAAGATTTTTTCTCATCACCTTGAGATTCTAGTCTGGGCCATGTTTGGCGCTGATCAGCTATCCAAGAACAAAAAAATCTAAGTTTGATCAGCAAATTTTTTTGGACATATTTCGAAAAAGTTGCAAGGGGTTTAAATTGATACAAAATAAAAAACTCATACTATCAAAACAAGATTTTTTTTCCCCAAGATCTTGACATTCTAGTCTGGGCCAGGTTTGGCGCTGATCAGATGCTTACTAGCTGCTGACCTGCCAATAACTAGCGGCTGATCAGAGGGTCTGGCCTAGGACTACAGTTTTGGACAGGCCCAGGCCAGACCAGCTGATCAGCGTCAAGACTGGAAACCAGGCGGTCTAGTCTGGGCCGGGAAAGAGCCAGAAGATTTTTCCGCACGAGTAATACTTTTTTACACCATGCATATTTTTGAATGAAGGACTTTCAACATTTTTTGGAGAATAAGATAATCTTTTCGTTTTTGCAATAAGTGAAGGTAAGATAGTGAAGTGAATATATTGTTCACACACGTGAATAAGTATCGCGTACTCACGCGTAAACACTCAGTCGCGTGTGCAAGTAACAGATATCGATATCAAATGGTCAGACATTGATCAACTAGTGGCCGTGAACAAAGTATCACTTTCCTTTCCTTTTTTGCTTCATTTTTTCTCAAAGTTGATGATTTGTACAAAAAAAATGATTATTTATAAAAAAATTAAAAATAAAAAGTAGTCAAAAATAAAAATTCAAGAACTTAAGATCCAACAGGGTCAAAATTTCAATTTCTTCAAAAAGTAATTTCAAATTTGAGAGCATTCAACTTCAACACCTTTTAATTAAATAGACTTATAAATTAAAATATTTCAATGAAAGAAAGTACACTTAACTCTGGATTTATGTCAGATTTCGGATATGGCTTGCGATGATCGTGAGGCTCTTCCAAGAATTTATTCGGCGTAAACAGTCAGGGCCGTATGAAACATTTTCAGAAGAAATACATAATATTAATCAACTGTATTTTGCACAAATGTAGATTTTTATTATCATAAAAGTTGGATTTTTTTAAATAATGAAGACTAATTAATGAAAAGAGAATTTTCCGCGCTTATTTAAAAATGAATGCGAAATATGCACGCGAGTGTTTGAACTGCCCGCTTTGTGGCTACGGAACTGCTGAACTTCGCTGAGCTCACAGCACCTCTCTCTCGGCTCCTTGGACCCCCTCATTAATGAATGCGAGCCGGCGGAAAGTCTATCAGCAAGAAAAATCCAGGGGACTTGAATTTAATTTTATAGGATTTTACAGGATTAAGAATTTTGAACCCTACACATACAGGCCTCGGGCTCATTAGACAAGTTCAAAATAGTGTAAATAGTAGAATAAATTTTAAAAAATAATAGCGAAATAGTGTCATGCAATTTTTTAAATATCAAATCGAGGGGTTAACTATTTTTGAAATCCAGCACACAACACCCTTTAAAATTTTCTGAAATCCTACGAAATTCTCTCAAAACCCTTAAAAACTTTTGAAATCTCGTTAAATTCTTTGGACACTTTTAAAATACCCTAAACTCTTCAAAATCCTTTGAAAACCCTCGAAATTGATGAAACCACTTAAATTTGGTCAAATTCCTAATAATACCGTGAAAATCGAGTAAAATCCCGTAAAACATCTTGAAATCTGTATTATATATTTCAAAACTTCTTCAAAAATGATGAAGTCTTTGAAATCCTCTTGAGATCCCATAAAATCTAATGAGGCCCCTTGAAATCCATTGAAATATCTGATATTTTCTGAAATTCATTGAAATGTATTAAGATCTACTGAAAACTATTAAAAACATTTGAATTGTTGAAAGTCTCCAAAATCCCTGTAAAACTCTCCAGTTTTTTCAAATTTCCTCAAATCTATAAAAATTCCTTATAATCTTATGGAATTCAACTACAAAATTCTTGGAAATGAAAAAAAAAACAATAATCTAACGATCAAATCTGGACAACACACTCTCAAAGTCCATTTAAAAAATAAAAATAAAAAAGAGGAAAGAAAAAGAAAGCAACCTTCAAATTTCCTTCTTTATTTTTTCCTCTCCTCTTTTTTATTAATCACAATCAAAAATTATTTACAAAGAGTCTACCAACATTTCGGTGCTCATTCGTAGAATATTCGCAAAGGTTTTTTTATTGTGATCTGAAAAAATAAAAAAGACGAGGAAAAAAAGATAGAAGGGGATTCGGAGGTTGCTTTTTTTTTCTTTCCTCACTTTTTATTTCGCTTTTTTTTTACTTTAATAGAGATATTTAAAAGTCTGTTATCCAAACTTGATCGTGAGATTCTTGTTTTTTTTCTGATTTCCAAGAATTTCGTAGTTAATTTTTAATGTTAGAAGTTATAGAGAAATTTAAATTTTTATTTATTCTAAATTTAATTTATTAATTTTTTACGTATGGATTCCTTTAATATATTTTGAAATTCCTTTCAAAATATTTAAATCCTTAAAATCCTGTGAGACCCCCCATAATCCCTTGAAATTTTTGAAATCTCTAAATGTCTTGGAATCTTGTAAAATACCTTGATACATATCAAATCCCTTGAAATCTATTAAAAAATTTTTAATTTGTGAAGTGCTTGGAGGTCCCATAACATGATATAACTGGTAAAATTCCTACGAATCCCTTACAATTCTTTGAAATTCCGTCAATTATCTGAAATTTGTAATATCTCTCAAAATTTCCGCAAAAATTTTAAAAACTTTAAAATCCTCTAAAATCAGATAAATCTTCTTGAAAACATTTTAAATCCCTTAAAATCTTTGAAACTCTCAAAATCCCTTGGATTCTTTTGAAATACTCTAAAAGCTTTGAAACCGTATGAAATCCTCACAAAATCTTTAAAATCTCTTGAAATGTTTTGAAAGATATAAAATCCCTTGAAATCATCTACATATTTTGAAATCACGGTTTTCTAGATGGCGAATATGTTATTTTATCCAATCAGCGAAGAAGTTTGAAGAAAATTTCGAAGGCAAAGTGAAAAAATAGTTGCTTTAGCGAGAAATTTCACACAACAGCATCAGTGTCATTTTTTTCAAAATAGTAGCAAAATAGTTGCAACGTTAAAAAATATGTCGAAAAGTGTTAATAGCGTCGTGAGTCTAAAGCCTGTACGTAAAATAAATTTTAATTTCTTTTCTCCGTCTTTTGGATACTACTGGGGACCAGCATGTTTCGAAGCCAATTTAAAATTCCTCATCAGGGGTATTTATAAGAAAACAACAGGTACAAATAATGAAAACATTATTAGATTTAAAAAACCATTATTACCTGAAAATAAAACAGAGATTATTAATAGCAATTGTTTTTTTTTGGTACATATTTCATTCCTCGACTGGAAATGATTTTCACATAAGCGAACTATTCTGAATAAAAACCAAAGTCAATTATTTCATTCTTTAATTGAAAATTGATTTACACATGTTCAAAATTCTGAACAAAACTAAAGTCAATGTATCCAATAAATGACTCCATCCCAAATTTTGTTGTATCTCGAAAAATCTCTTTTTATAAATTAATAGCTTTATGAGAATCAAAAAAGAGAGAGTTTATGGAAATTCTATTTATAAAGAGAGAAGGTAACAAAGATATTAATTTATAAAAAGAGATCTTGCGAGAAACAACAAAATTTGGGATGGAATCATTAATTGGATACATTGACTTTAGTTTTGCTCAGAATTTTCAATATGTCTAAATCAATTTTCAATTAAAGAATGAAATAATTGACTTTAGTTTTTATTCAGAATAGTTCGCCTATGTCAAAATGAATTTCAATCTAGAAATAAAATATTTAGCAGAATAACAATTGCTATCATAGTATTCAATTATTATACCTCAAACTACGTGCATTCTTGTGGCAACCTTACTATATTTATAATAAGTACCAGGATGACATTTTAATTATATTAACAGTATATTTAGAAAAAATAAATGTATACTAGAATCAAAAGTATATTAAGTATATTTGAAATCAAAAACGTCTTTAAAAATCATAGGATTCGAGAAAAATGTAAATGAAGTACTCAATGGTACATAATAACAGAATGCACATATTGTCCGTATGGAATCTGCCTCAGAATACCATTTTTTGTAGGCAACGAGGGTATCATTTCGTTTAACTGAATGTATGTAAAACCTTTTGGAAACCTTATTTTATAAGTGCCAGGTTAACATTTTAATTAGTTGTAAAACTGAAAAAACCTGAAAAAATTATTACAAGACTTATGTACACAGAACATAAGAAATGAAGGAAATAGATCAGTGCCAAGATAAAATTTTGTGCTATGCTTTAAAACCAATCTTTTCAGATTAGTCCATTTTTCAAAAAAGAAAAAGATAATAATCAAACCCAATAACACATTTCTGAAAAATTGCTAACTTCCCTAAATTTGTAAATTATATTTAAGTAAAATAGATATCTTTTGGTAAATTGAGTTAACCATTAACACCTCAATTAAAAGA
>JAUMHM010000089.1:7861928-7874116 GCA_032362435.1 Melikaiella ostensackeni | reverse complement strand
AAAAAAATTGAAGATCGAACAGACGTAGCCCGCGAAATTTGAAAAGTCACCTTATTTTTTGATCACACCTCGTATTTATAGGACGACGTGTCTAATGTAGGAGAAATGGCGAATTCACAGGGGGATTTTATGGGTCTGGGCAACCCCCTCATAATTTCTAAGCCATGGTATTTATACCTATTAAAATGCTTAAAACGATGTGACAACTTGAAATATGTGCAATTATAAGTGTTATTGAAATATTACTACATTTTATTTTCTGCTAAATGTATGGCTTTAGTTTTTTTGTGTCTAAAAGTAGATCGTTCATAAAAGGGAAATTATTATTGTCGCAGTTAATTATTTCAAGACAGATATCTCAAACATGCAACTGACATTATGTCCAGAGGAAGCAACTCTAATTATGTACAGCAGTTAATAAATGCAGTAATGTTCGGAATGTGAGCTCTATTTCTATTGAGAGATGAAAACAATGTATCGAATTGTCTGAATTTTCTGGAAAGTAGATACAATTATTAATCATTAATTATGATTTAGCGATTGCTGAAAAGCTATAAAAATATGTAAAATATGTACTACTTTTTAGTCATGTTTATTGTTTCACTAATTTTTACCTACAATTAGCCCATTTGGTTCTCTACTGATATCTAAAGTCACTTTAATTAACTTCTAACTTTCGAATGAAATTCAATTAGTGGTAGGACAATAGGAAAGCATTAATTCTCTTCCGTGAAATTAAACGCAGCTATCAATATTTGCCAATTAGTAGCAAGATTGTAAATCGAATAATTAAATTGACATCGTTTCAAATCGAAATTAACAAATTTTTCTCCCTTCAAGTTTAAGATTGAAAGGTGTCCTACCATAACAGCCTGAGTAACAACTTTGAAATTTTTCAGGAAAGACAACAAAAAACACTCTCAAAAAACAGATTATGAATACAAAGAAAAAAATCTGCTATTGAAGTATATTCTGTTAAAGCTCTAATCCTTAATAATATCCATAAGTGCATCCCTAGATTGATTAAGGCATTCGTAGATTATTATTTTGGTTCATAAGTAATTTTTTTCAAGAATTTTCTTCATTTGAAGCTTTGGACTAATTAAATAATTATGTTTTCAACCGTTATCTTCAATTATATCAATCATTGCATATCTTTAAATATAAAAGTATCCATAAATTATTATTTGAGCTCATTAGTAAAGTTATTCTTTTTTAAGGAATTTGATGTTCTTTTTTATTTGTTCAGTTTTGAAGATCTGGAGTAATGAAATAATTTTTTTAGGCTGTCACATTTATAAATATCAATGAACTCAACCCAAGAAATATAAGAATTTTAATTGATTTGATTTATTCTTCTATTTCGCTAATATTTTTTATTTTTATTTTTCTATTTATTATATATTTTCGAAAAATCAATTTTCAAGCTTTTTCAAACAAACTATTTTACTGTGTTATATTTATCTCAAATTTAGAGAATTTTCGATCCAATAAGAACGATATGTAATGTGTTTGTAAGAATATAAAAAATTGTTTAATTTTTAACGCTTTCAATTCTAATTTTATTATATTTTATTTCGAATTTGAATTGTTTTATTTTTCAGATATATTATACATTTTCAATTTTAGGCTCTTAAAATAATTTTTTCTTATTTCACGTTTTTAAATTGGAATTATTGTTCAACGTTGAAGGTCTCTAGTTTTTAAATTATGGTTTTTCACTTATTTAAATTTAAGGATATGAAGCTAAAGGCGGCCGTGATAATACAGGTATCAAAATTGTGAGGCAATTTATTTTTCCTGGGAATGAAACGAAATTATAGTAACGTTATACTAATAATTTTCCGTTATATTTCGTTCCATTATGTTGGTAATAAATCGAAAAAGTCACACAATTTTGACACTAGTCGCATATTATGCCAGTTTATTGCGACATATATTCTACTTTAATAATTTAACAGCACCCCTTAATTTTATTTGCTTACAACTCGATACTGTTTAATCCGAAATTCGTATTTGAAGGGTGTATCATTGCATAAGGATTCAAGCCCCAAATTTTCGAAATCGGGTTTATTTGCTACAAAAGATCACAAAAATTCGAATACACATTCCTGTCGAAGGATTTTTTGGTGGCTGCTTTTTTCAAAGCGTATTTTTTTGCAACACATGCATGAAAATGGCGACATTTCGTGTCTGTAAAGCGTGCGCAAAGTGCCATATTCCTCTACTGTGAGACTAGCATGCGGAAATTCCATATTCCCGCACGGTAATTTTTACAGACACGGAGTGTCGCCATTTTCCTGCACGTTTTGCAAAAATATCGTGTGTGACACGTGCGAAAAGCTATTAGGCTGGATACCCAAAATTCAGAACAGATGTCGCCACTCCTTCAGGCTCCTTATGGCGCACGTTTTCTATCATTTTCTATTATTCATGGTGAACAGCTATTCGCTGGAATTTCGGGCATGCGCAGTGGAGGTTACTTTTTCACGCATGCGCCAAGGTTAGCCAATACCTGATCTTCCTGATTGCCATGAACAATACAATACTATAGAAAACATGCGCCCTGAAGAGCCAAAAGAAGTGGCGACATCTGCTCTGTGTTTTGAGTGTCCAGCCTAATTCTACTTCTCGCACTTGTTACACAATATACTATTCCTTTATTATCATGAATGAATCACTTTAAAAAATAATAATATAATACTATTTAAAATAGGATCAAATAATAAATTCATTATTTCTAATTTCAACGAAGATAAACTTACCAAACAAATAACAAAAAATGAGAAAAATGATAATAATTACAGTAATCATTGTCGTCCGAAATTGGCAGAGAGTCTTTTTCTAACCTCTAAATAAGAACTACAATTTCAATTTTCTCGATACTGGATAAATACTTTTAATTACTCTGTTGTTCCCTGAATTCAGTACTTAATAATTTATACAAGCCAGTTTCTCATTTCTTTAAAATATGACAAATTATAATTGGTATCATTATTTAAAGTTGAAACATCAGTTTTACGCAATTTCGAAGTCAAAATTTGATTTTCAGTTTTCTCAAAACTGTTAGCTTTTTGTGAGAAAGCTTTTTTACTTCGATAGAGCATGAAAATATCTCTAAAGTGCTTTCTTTTTTTTAATGATCCTGCTGAATTTACAGCGCGTTTTTAGTTCCACATTTTTTACTATATATTTACTATAGATTTCAGTTTTCTTAAAATAAAAAATAAAAAAAGGTATACCTAAGGAAACAACTTTACCTAAAAAAAAAGAAAGAAATCAAAATAGAACAGTAGAAGGGTTTCTTAAAAAATCTTAAAATGAGAAGGCGTAGTTTAACATAAATTTTTGGGATGAAAGCAGAGTTGAGATTTTTTTATTTCATAAATTCTCTGCTGAAATTTCATTGGATGACTGTTAATTTGCTGAAATATTATTTGCCAATGACTACCCATTATCGGAAAAATCGGCTTTTTTTCAAAAAATTGTTCGTGGACTGAAATGTTTATTAAATTCTCATGTAAAATTATGTAAATATAACATTTTTAATACTTACCTTCAATAGAAATATCAACTGTTGAAAATTAAAGAAAAGCAAATTTACAACAGTCGGATTTTTAACAGTTGAAAATAGAAGAAAATTCAAAATTCAACTAATGAAATTTTGATTGTCTTTAGCTTTTAGTAGCTGAATGCTCAACAGTTGAAAATTCAAGCAAAAAATTAGTTTTGTATTAAAAATTAGTGTTAGAATTTTGGTCTTAAAAATATAAAAAATGTAAACATTTTATATCATTTCAAATGAGAATTAATCAATAAAATTTCAAACCATAAAATATTTTGAAAAAAGTCTATTCTTTCTAAAACGGGTTGCCGTTTTTTTCTTATATTTTCAACAGATAACAATTACTTTTTTGGTTAAAGATTCATCCTCTTACTTGAATTTCGTCTTTTTGGGTTTGAAAATTCACCTCGTTTGGGTAAAAATCTTATTATTTGGTTGAGAATTTAATTATTCTGTTGAAAATTTAACAATTTTGTTAAAAGAAGAAAATTCGTTTTTATGGTTAAAAGTTCAACTGTTTTGTTAAAAATTCGTCTTTCTGGGTTAAAAATTCAACTCTTTTGTTAAATTTCGTCTTTTTGGTGTAAAAATTCATCTCTTTTGGTTAAAAGTCTCATTATTTATTTGGGAATGCAATTGTTTTGTGGAAAATTTAACAATTTTGTTAAAATTTCCTCCTCTTTGGTCCGGTTCAACTGATTTGTTGAAAATTCGACTGCTTTGAAAAAAATTCGTCTTCTTCGCTTGAAACTTCAAAAATTTGGTTAAAATTGTCTTTTTTTACTTGACTGAAAAATCTATGTTGGTTGAGAATTCAACTCCTTTCATGGAAATTTATCTTTTTAGGTTGAAAATTCAACTATTCTGATAGAAAATTAAACTATTTGGTTGAAACTTCACTTCTTTGTTGAAAATTCAACCGTTTTGTGCGAAATTCAACTTTTTCGTTTGAAACTTCAAAAATTTGGTTTAAATTGTTTTTGTTTCTTGGCTGAAAAATATTTATTGGTTGAAAATCAAACTCTTTTGTTGAATTTCGTCTTTTTGATCTGAAACTTCATCTCTTTTGCGAGCCCTTTTGGTTAAAATTTCTGCTAATCATCTCTTTTGGTTGCAAATTCATGTGTGTGTTGAAAAATTGATCTGTTCTGGTTGAGACTCCAAATATTTTGTTGAAAAGTCGTTTTTTTTGGTTGAATTCAACTATTTTTGATTCATAATTAAGATGTTTCGTGATCAAAAATTCAACTAGTCTGTTAAAAATTCATTTTTTTTTAGTCAAAAATTTATCTTTTTTTAGTTAAAAATTGAAATATTTGGTTGCAACTTCATGTATTTTGTTGAGAAATCGACTTTCCTGGCATAAAATAATTCTCTCTGGTTAAAATTGACGTTTTTGGTTCAAAATTCAACTGCTTGGTTGAAACTTAAACTCCTTTGTTAAAAGTTAATTTTTTTGTATGAAGTTTCATCATTTTACTTGAAAATTTTCATCTTTGGTTGAAAATTGATCTTTTTTGGTTGAAAATTCATTTATATTGTTGAAAATTCGTCTTTTCTGGTTGAATTTAATAAATAAACATTTCAATCCATAAAAAAAGAATTTTGAAAAAAGTTGATTTTTTCGAAGACGGGTCGCCATTGGCAAATAATGTTTTGGCGAATTAATAGTCATCTAATGGACTCTCAGCAAAGAATTTATGAGATTTTAGAAAAAATATCAATTCTGATCATGATAGAAATTTCCCTCAAATACGTTCTTTTTCAGTTAAAAATTTGTTTTACACTACTTTTTTATTTAAAAAACTAATTTTTGATTGATTTAAAAAGGCTACTTTTTTAATACTTTTTTTAGTTCCATCGAGCACTTCGAAGCCTTCTACTTTGAAAATCTTCAATTTAAAAAGGTTCCAATGAAAAATTATGCAATTGCTTCCTCATGGAGAAAGCTTTGTAATGATGAAAATTTTCGAACTTCATTTTTTGACTACTGGGGACCAACATGTTTCGAAGCCAATTTAGACTTCCTTATCAGGGGTAATTTATAGAAAAACTACAGACTCACCCGCAACTTAATTTTTTATAATTAATCATCTTTTTCTGTAAATAACAGATTTCAAGATTAGCGATTGTTTTATTTTTCACAAATGTTAAACTTTATTTTAAAGTTTGTTTAGCGCATTTTCGTTTGTTATGACGAATAAAAAGTGCATTCGCATAAGATTCTCAGTTTTGGAAATTCGGTTAGATTGCGTGAAATAACTCCTGAAAAAGTTTATTTGCAGAATTTTGTAGAAAGTTGTGCAATGGATCATATTTTCTAGCACTCGAACAAGATTTATGCAAATTTTGTACATAAAGACGATGTATTTTTGCCCTGTTGAATGGTTTTCGTAAGAATTATTGTTTTCGTGGGGGAAAGCAGCTCATAGTATTTTATTATAAACCGAACGTATAATTATTTCCCTTGATAATCACTTCACTTAAAAGATCAAAAATACTTTTCACAACTTTTAAAGAGTAAAAAATCTATCAAATTATAACATGTATTGTAATATGCCTCACTTACTGACATGTGAGCTTTAGCTTAAATCTGGTTATGTACCAAGTGACAATAAGCAGATTCTTTAACGTTGACATTTGTTTTAATAGCTTTATTTGCGTTAAAATGATTAGAAAACTTATAAATAATCACATTTTCTGTAAAGTTTTCCTTTCAAGCACTTCATTTTACTTTTTTATGAGTGAGCGACTTAGCCCCACATTGTGGGGTAAAGTTGCTCACATTTCAAGGGATGATAAACAGTTGTCTGTCAATTAAATGTATGTTTGTGCTTTATGGCACGAAAGAGGGACATATAGAGATTATATATTTGAAGCATCAATACCTAATTTAAAGTCCTTTTCGCACTTTATTGTAAAAAGCCGAAAGAAACGAGCCGCTTAGCCCCATTTTACGGTACCTACGAAACAATTCTCTATGAGGAAGCACAATGTTCATGAAATGATCACAATCAAAGATACACCATGTAATAAACGCGCCCACCAAACTACTTTGCAGTGGTTTCTTACTTGTATTGAGAAAATTTTTCAAAATATTTCAATTTTTTGAGTTTAAAAATGAAAAAGTGAGTGACAACAAGGATGTCTTGTTGTAAGGACTTAATCGCAGTGATGAAGAGCGAATTTATCATCTATAATCGTTCGTTTACAAATTTTTGGTTCATTGTGTCTACCTAAAAGAAAAAAAGGTTTTTTAGATTAATTTTGGGTCGCGGAAAAAGAAAATGAGACTCATTTATTTTTCCGAAGAAGTGTTTTCGAGATATTTGTAAAAACCCAACAATTTTACTCCGATTGACACAGAGAGTATATAGTCGGAAAGTGCAAGATCATACCTTTCGAACGAAATACAGTTTATGTTAATTGGATCAACCGTTATCAAGATTTATGCCGGTAACTGAAAAAAACACGTTTTTTGCACATATCTCGAAATGCTTCTTTGGAAAAATAAATGAACGTCATTTCCTTTTTCAGCGACCCACAATTAGTCTAAAAAACCTTTTTTTCTCCTGGTACATTTTTTGCGTAAAATAGTGTAATCGTAATACAGAGAATAAGAATGTAAGACCTGGCGATAAGGTACGGAAGAAAGATATAAAATTTACAATCGAAGAAGCTAAAAAAACGCCTTTGCGCGAATATACAGATCGATATGATCGACTTGATCGCGATCGTTCTGCTTTCCTTTCTGGATCCTTAGGTTGAAAATCGCTTGTAGATCAGCCGATGGGCGGAGATTCACCGGAACGCATAAACAACACGTGACACCCCGGGGAACATATGCATTCATGTAAATTGTAAATGTGTGCTCTATACAACTATACAGTGTGCATTTATACAGTATGCATCAACACACAGTAAGTGCATACACAATAAAACACTCACGCTACCGTGCATTTGGATCTGCAAAGTGCAAACGTGCACGCATTAATTTTCCTCGACAAAGTTGGCCAACGCATTACTGATTCTTTCCGAGTACAAATTCTTTGAAACTTGTGTTGCATGCACTTAAAAGTGCATTAGATGGAAATATTGAAGAAAAAGTTATTGCATCATTAAATATTACAAGTGGGCGATTCGAAGAAAATATGCAACTTTTTTTTTAAGGATAATTTGAACACGGTTGCATATAAACTGATGAAATTTGCAGGACTGATTTTCACTACTACTATCTGAAAACTGATCGAAGGATTTCTAAAAACAATCATTACAATTTTTTTGAGCACTTCATAATATTTTTAAAATGGGGGTTTCATAGTAAAACTTTTTTCATTCACATAATTCAAAGTTGATGCAAGTATATAAAAGATTCCTTGTTTTGAGACGAATCGATTGACCTATAATATTAATATATTTCATTGAAGATTAAAGAATCTATGATGATTTATAATATTTTAAAAATCAATCTTATAGTAAAACTTTTTCCATTAACATAATTCGAAGTTTATGCAAGAATAGAATAGACTCCTTGATTCGAGACGAATCGATTGACCTATAATTTTAATGCATTTTACTGAAGAGTAAGGAAGTTGTGGTCATTGTGGACATTGATAGTATTTGAAACATCTGTTTTTTAGAGATTAACTTTTTTAATCAACATAGTTCAAAGTTGATGCAATAACAGAAAAGATTCCTTGATTCGAGATGAGTTGATTGACCTACTTGTATTTTTGTATTTTAACTTCCTCTATGAGGAAGCAGTGCTTATTAAAAATGAGCACTATACAATTATAAATACAAACAAAGTAGAAACACCCAAGATCGAATTCACAGCTAGTTTATATTACATACTGAGGACCAATATGTTTCGGAGCCAATTTAGACTTTTTCATCAGGGGTAATTTTTGGAAAACATTTGTACATAGGCAAAATTCTGACCAAAACTACAGTCAATGTATCCAATTAATGACTCCATCCCAAATTTTGTTTCATCTTGAAAGATTTCTTGTTAAATTAATAGCTTTGTCACCTTCTCTTTTTACAAATAGCATTTCCATGAACTCTCTCATTTTTGACTTATCTCAAGATACAAAATTTTAGCATCATCCCAATTGATGTCATGACCACGTGTGAGTCTGTGTTTTGTAACGACCGAATAATATCTTGTACTTCTATGAACATGAGTCTAAATTGGCTTCGAAACATGTTGGTCCCCAGTAATATGAAAAAGACAGAGAAAAGAAAGAGTGAGAGGTTGGTTTGGACGACTCTTTCTTTTTCTCCCTTTTCTTTTTTTTTTTTGTTGTACATTTATTGTACATTTGTCTCTAGTGAGCCGTAAATGTGGGTAGTTTTGAAGCAAAATATTTTTTGGTTGAGAAGTATTCTGTTAGAAAATGAAACTATTAGGTTGGAAATTAACTTCATTGTTGAAAATTCAACTGTTTCGCAGAAAATTCGTCTTTTTGGTTCGAAACTTTAACAATTTGGTCAACATTGTTTTTGTTTCTTGGCTGAAAAATCTTTCTTGATTGGAAATTAAACTCTTTTGGTAAATTTCGTTCTTTCGGTTTGAAACTTTATCTCTTTTGCGAGCTCTTTCGGTAGAATTTTCTGCTAATCATCTTTTTTGGTTAAAAATTTAACTGTTTGGTAAAAAATTGATCCGTTTTGATTGAGAGTTTAACTATTTTTTTGAAAATTCATCTTTTTTGTTTGAATTAAACTTTTTTTCATTCAAAATTAAAATCTTTTGTGGTCAAAAATTTAATTAGTCAATCGAAGGTTAAACTACTTTGTTAAAAATTCATTTTTTTTTAGTTGAAAATTTATCTTTTTGGTTGAAAATTCAACTACTTGGTTGAAAGTAGAACTCTCTTGTTAAAAGTTCATTTTTTTTGTTTGAAGATTCATCACTTTAGTTGAAAATTCACACCTTTGGTAAAAAAAATAACTTTTTTTTTGGTTGAAAAATCATTCATTTTGTTGAAAATTCGTCTTTTCTGGTAAAATTTAATAAATAAACATTTCAATCTATAAAATGAGAATTTTTAAAAATGTCGACTTTTCGAAAATGGGCCGCCATTAGCAAATAATATTTCGGCAAATTAATACCTGTAGTCATCCAATGGACTCTCAGTAGAGAATTTATGAGATTTAAGGAAAAATCCCAACTCTGATCATGAAAGAAATTTCCCTTTTAGATACGTTCTTTTTTCAATTTGAAGTTTGTTTGACACTAATTGTTTATGTAAAAAACTAATTTTGAACTGATTTTAAAAGGCTACTTTTTAAATACTTTTTTTACTTCCATAGAGCACTTCAAAGTCTTCTACTTTGAAAATCTTCAATTCAGAAAGGTTCCAATGAAAAATAACGCAATTGCTTCCTCATAGAGAAAGCTTTGTAATGATGAAAATTTTCGAACTTCATGTTTTGACTACTGGGGACCAACATGTTTCGAAACCGATTTAGACTTTCTCATCAGGGGTAATTTATAGGAAAACAACAGGTAGGAGTAATTAAAACATCGTTAGATTAGAAAACTATTAAACCATTATTACCTGATAATAAAACAGATAATTAATAGCAATTGTTATTTTGTTACATATTTTATTCCTCGATTGAAAATGATTTTTACATAGGCAAACATTCTGTACAAAAATTAAAGTTTTTTGGTTAAATTCAACTATATTGCATTTAAAATTAAAATCTTTTGTGGTCGAAAATTTAACTAGGTGATTGAAAGTTGAACTACTTTGTTAAAAATTCTTTTTTTTTCGAAAATTTATTTTGTTCTAGTTGAAAATTGATCTTTTTGTTGAAAATTCAACTTCTTGGTTAAAAATTGAACTCCTTTGTTAAAATTTTTTTCTTTTGTTTGAAGATTCATCATTTTAGTTGAAAATTCACATCTTTGGTTGAAAATTGATCTTTTTTGGTTACAAATTCATCTTTTCTGGTAGAAATTAATAAATAAACATTTCAGTCCATAAAATAGGAGTTTTGAAAAATGTCGATTTTTCGAAAACGGGTCGCCATTGGCAAATAATGTTTTGGCAAATAGTCATCCAATTGACTCTCAGTAGAGAATTTAGCTTCTCTCTTACCTGCTCGCTTTATACGAGTAAATGACATTTCCATGAACTCTTCCTTTTTTTGATTTCTCTCATGATAAAAAATTTCAACATCATCCCCATTTAAGTCATGACCATGTGTGAGTCTATGTTTTTTAAGGACTGAATAATATCTTGTACTTTTATGAAAATGAGTCCAAATTAGCTTTGAAATATGTTGGTCCCCAGTAGTATAAAAAAACGAAAAAAAAGAAAGAGTGCGAGGTTGGTTTTGATTGACTCTTTTCTTTTTCTTCCTCTTTTTTCTCTTTTATTGTAAATTTATTGTACATTTGTCTCTAATGAGCCATAAAAGTGGGTAGTTTCGAAGTCAATTTTTGATTTGTGAACTTTTTGGGTCTTCTTCTTCAGTACACAAAAAATTTTCATAAAAAAGTAGATTTCATTTCGATCTTAAAGATTTTTGATATTAATAAGAAAATAGAAATATTGACCAAACAACATTATTGATATTCATTTTTTTTCAGGTAATATTTGAATTTGATTAATATAGGTATCATTATTTATAACTGTAGTTTTCCTATAAATTACCCCTGATGAGAAAATCTAAATTGGCTTCGAAACATGTTGGTCCCCAGTAGTATAAAAAAGACGAAAAAAAGAAAGAGTGTGAGGTTGGTTTTAGTTGTGATATTCAGCTTAAAAATGATCAAAATTATGACTTAAAAATGTCGATGATAATTTAGTTTCAGGATTATATTGTGCCATGCCGCCCAAAAATGAAATCATTAAATTAGAAAGAGACTTTTAAAAAAAAAAAAAAAAAGTAGCTAAATTAAAAATTATATTCTAATATTGTATGATAAACACAAAGCTTTTTTTAAATAATTTTCTTTAATGTACGAATTAATTACCCAATATTTCTTGGCGACCTGTATATCACGAAGGAATAATAAGGAGACCGATCTCCGAGCGTGTGATTTGACAGGAGCAACAGTACTGTAAGTGCCCGGTCTGTGAGCAGTAATCGCTCTTTACTTACTGCGCAAGCGCGACGATGTCCTTTTTCCGCACATGGAAAAGTGCGAGTAAGACATCTTTTGGAAAAAAGGATGTTAGACAGGTTAAGAGAATAAAATTTTAGAAATAAGAAAAGGTAAATAAAAAAAATTAATCAGTGTATTCGGCAGTGTTATGTCCTACTGTTTATGTATAAAATCTATGTATGTTATAATAATAAATCATACGCAGTAAATGCTACTTGATCAATTTGATCCCGAAATTGGATCAATATGATCTGCAACTCTTTCATACAGATATAGCACTTTTTATTTGATCAGAAAATTGCGCATCCGAATGATCCGATTGTCAAGATCAACTGCCTGTCATGAATTTTGATGAGTAGCAACTATCAATTTTCAGTTGTTATGCCACGACGATGTCATGACCGTCTACGTGGACATAATGTGTGTAAACAAAAACAGATCACTCAAAAAACAAAACATCTCAGTCAAAAGGGTGCATGGACAGTGCTATCTAGAAGC
>JAUMHM010000089.1:7831997-7853238 GCA_032362435.1 Melikaiella ostensackeni | reverse complement strand
ATATATACAAACTTCATTTGGAATTTCATATTAACCAGGAGCCTTTCCATCTTTCATTATTCCTACCGCCTTGAATATTTCTTTTCTTGTTATGTCCTCTTCACCTCTTTCCGTTTTTTTCTTTTTCTTCCATTCTAACCTTCCTTCTCTACACATCGTAACAAATCCATAAATTATTTTTTTCACTCTACCATCTCAATATCCTGGCTTACTCTTCCCTCTTCCATTCAGTATCTTGTCTTTGGATTTTCTTCCTTCCTCTTCTCCCTATTCCCTTCTTTTTCTATCTCCTGTTCGCGCATTAAAATCTCCTTCTATTATAAGCTTAATCCCTCCTTTATTTTCTTCCATCAGTTCTTTTATCTCCTTAGATTTCTCCTGCACATCTCTGTTTACATATACCTCCACTATTTTCAACCGCTCTTCTCCCATCTTTACCTCTTTTACCATTAATCCATCTCTTTCTTCTTTCATCTCTTTCTATCTAGCCACGTCTCTATCATTACTACCACCTCCCATTGTACGAATTTTCTCATAATTTTCCTATTCTTTCTGTCCATGTTTCCAAAAATTTAGTAGCATATCCTCCATTCTTCCTTTTTTTAATTTCTCGTCTCTTTTTGTTTCCTACTATATCTTATTTTCCTCTCTTCCGTTTCTTTCTCTCCTAGTTCTCCGTCACCGTACTTTTCACTGGATCTTCCCTTTCTTCATCCCGATTCCAACATACACCTTCTATCCGTATTCTCGCATACTTAACCCACGTTCTCTTTTTCTTCTTCCTTTCCTCTTCTTCTATTTCCCTCAACTTATGTTGCATATTCCTTTCTTCCCATGTCAAATCATCTTCTATTCTCTCCGAGCTTCCATATAACGCCCTTTTCTTTGTCATCACTTCTCCCTTATGCTCCCATTTCTTTAGTTTTAATAGTCAAAAATCAACTGCATTTTTTCAATTTCTGTCAATGGTAATTTTTTCTTTTTGTCCCGTGGAGCGCTTCATTCGCTACGAAGGTAAATGCCCCGGTTCGTAACCCCCGACCAGTTCGTAACCCAGCAAGCGCCTAAATTGATGCTTTATATAATACAATAAAAACTTTTGGCTGATGTGAATTTCCTTTCAAGGTAAAAATGAAAATGTACAAAACCGATGTGAGATGACAGGATTTATTTCGCGTTTTTCAATTAGAAAATAATAAAAACGTCGCGCTCTGTGCTCTACCGTGGCTTTCCATGTCGAAACACAATAATTTCTGCGTCGATTACGAACGGGCACCGAAATATCAGCAGTGGCGCATCTGTAGCCCCTCTGACAAAAACTCTTATAAAAATTAAAATTTGACACATATCATTAAAACGCTGAGGCGGATCTTTACTCTAATTTATATCCATTAAATATCTGTATTAACTTTTACCTTTGATCAATTACAAAAAATGAAAGCGTCATTTAGAAAGACAGTCCTCGAATCGATTGTGAGGTTAGTATACGAACTGACGAACTTGGCGTAATTTACCATTAACGCCAGTTAGTGTCAACTTTGACGAGTCTCAAAAAATCAACTTCTTAAAACAAAAGCTTAAAAATTGTGAAAGTAATTGAATATAGTCTATGAAGATAGTCAAAGAAACTATAATCCCGAATTTATTTGCATTGATAAGCTGGTTACGAACCGGCTCATGACTGGGTTACGAACTGGCTCAAAGAGGACTTTCGGGGGTTACGAACCGGCACATCGGGTATGTTCGTTCAAGTTCTTAATTAATTGATTAATGCATCTTTAAACTTTCTTTCAATGACATTTTTGATTGAAAATGAATTATTCTTTACGTAAGAAAAAAATTTATTGCATTCAAATATTGCTTGAGGCATTCGAATAGGATTTTATTCTTTCCAGCTTCTTAGTAGGTTACGAACTGTGGCCTTTACCTTAATATTTTCATCTGATTCTTACTTTTCCGGCATTTTTTTGCAACAACTTATACTATCGTCGGAAATTATATACACGGCAATTGTAGTGCGCCTCGCATAAGGCAACCGTTCAGAGTACGTCATGTTAGCTTTTTCTGGCCAAAGACGCTTGGCCGTCTTTGGTGCGTCTTTGGCCAGAGAATAATGCACCATGCTCGGTTGCCTTATGCGAGGCGCGCCACAATTGCCCTTTTTTAATATTCAAACAAAATAGAAACAGTTTTACTGAAAAAAAAGCTTCGTGAGAAAAAAAAGTAACATTTGGAATACGTATGCCAAACATTAGACCAAAATATTCAACCGTTTGGCTGTTTTATTGGCTTAAATTAAAGATAAGATTTTGAATTTTTGAAGATTACGTCTTGTAGAATTTAGATTCTTGCTGCAACTTTCCTAGGCTTTTGGAGTATGCAACTTTTATGCTACACGGGTTTTCACTTTGCCCGGGTTCTTGTCCGGGTTTTTGGAAGTATAGGATTTTTTTAGTTTTTTTTATAGAAAGAAATATTATTTGAGTGAAGTCTAGTGGTTTTCTTCAAAATTGTTGCCAAATAAAGAATGTTTACATAATTGAATGTTTTAATGATTTCTTTTTATTTCCATAAGCGGTAACCTGAATTTTGTGTGATTTTGATTTTTAAGCAACATTTACAGTTTTCTAAGCTAATATATTGAAAGTAGTAAAAACTAACTTCAATGTTTATTTATACTATTATTCTTCAATCTATAAAGTATCAAAATTCCTATTTGTATATCACAGGCTTCACAGTCTTTCCCCTATTCCCATCTTTTCCACTTTTTCTCGTTTTTCAACTTAAATGCGAATTGAATTAATAGAGCTCAATAGGAAAATCCAACTATGATTTCTTGAAAGTTCATTCTTTTTGGTTGCAAAGTCTACTATTATATTTTTGGTAGAAAATTCTTCATTTTTGGTTGAAAATTTAATTATACTGGATCCTCCATTTAACAGACCTCCATACACCGTCTTCCTAGAATTTCTGCTGGCTCGAATTCTTGGATGAGGGGGTCCAAGAAGCCGAGAGAGAGATGCTGTGAGCTCAGCGGAGTTCAGCAGTTCCGTGCCAACAAAGCGGGCAGTTCGAACACTCGTGTGCATATTTAGCATTTATGTTTAAATACACGTGAAAAATTCTCTTTTCATTAATTAGGCTTCATTATTATAAAAGGTTCATCCTTTATGACAACAATTATATACATTTGTACAAAATACAGTTAATCGCCGTTAAATAGAGTTTTTAGTGTATTTTATTGCAAATTCAATAATTTTTTTAGTCATCCTTTTTGGTTAAAAATTGAATTTTTTTGTTAAAAAAATTCGACTTTCTGGGTTTCAAATTCAGATATTTTGGCGGGAAATCCAACAGTATTAACTGTTTTATAGCCAGTTTGCCTTTCTGGCTTGAAAATTCAAGAATTTGGTTGGTTTTTTTTCTTCTTCTTGCTTGAAATTTAAACTACTTTGTTAAAAATGTAGTTTTTTGGTCAAAGATTTATCTCTTTGGTTGAAAATTTAACTATTCTGTTGATACTTCGTATTTTTTAGTTGAAAGCTAATTTGTTAAACTGAAAATTTAATTATTCCGTTTTGGGTTAAAAATTCAATAATTTTGTTAAAAAGTTATCCTTTTTGGTTGAAAATTCAATTGTTTTTCAAAACAATTTTTGGGTTGAAAGTTTAACTTTTTGTAGAAAATTCATCTTTTTGGCTAAAAAATTCAACAATTGGGTTGAAATTTTCCTCTTCTTAACTGAAAAATCTTTCTCGTTGGAAAATTCAACTCTTTTGTTGACAATTCAACCAGTTTGGTAGAGAATTCAACAATTTGTTGAAAATTAATTTATTCCGTTTTTGTATAAAAATTAATCTTTCTCAATTAAAAATTCAATAATTTTATCAAAAGCTCATTCCTTTGGTTGAAAATTGAACTATTTTGGTTCAAAATTCAACTGTTTTGTAGAGAATTCGTGTTCTTGAGCTGAAAATTTATTCCTGTGGTAGAAAATTGGACTATTTTGTTGATACTTCGTCTTTTTTCTGTTGATAATTAGTTTTTTTTTTAAATTGAACCTTGAGTCATTTCATTTATGGTTAAAAATTGATAATATTTAGTTAAGAATTGCACAAAGATGTTAAAAAGTCATCCTTTTGGGTAGGAATTCAATTGTTTTGTTGAAGATTCGTCTTTTTGGGTTGAAAATTCAACTCTTTTGTAGGAGATTCGTCTCTTTGGTTTGAAAATTCAACAATTCGGTAAACATTTTTTTCTTCTTGACTGAAGGATCTTTTTTGGTTGAAAATTGATCTTTTTTGGTAGAAAATTCAACTACTTGGTTGAAAGTTAAACTACTTTGTTAAAAATTTGAATATTTTGTTTGACGATTCGTTTTTTCTTCTTGAAAATTAATTTTTGTAACTGAGAATTTGATGACTCCATTTTTGGTTGAGAATTCATCTTCATTAGTTGAAAATTAAATTATTTGGTTGAAAGTCAATTAATCTTGTTAAAAAATCATTTTTTATAAGAACTTAAATATTTTGTTTGAAAATTCGTTTTTTTTTTTGTTGAAAATTGATTTTTTTATTGAAAATTTAAATTATTCCGTTTTTGGTTGAAATTTAATTTTCTTTTGGTTAAAGCTTCATCCTTCGGTTTAGAATTTGAATATTTTGCAGAAAATTCGTATTTTGGCTTGAAAATTCAACAATTTGGTTTGAATTTTTTGTTCTCTTGATTGAAAAAACTTGCATGGTTGAAAATTCAACTATTTTGTTGAAATTTCGTCTTTTTGGTTTTAAAATTAATTTCTTTTGGTATAAATTTAATATTTTTTGATTCAAATATCAACTATTAAATTTTTCGTTGAGAATTCATCTTGTGTCGTTCAAAATTCAATTACTTACTTGTAATTTGAACTACTTTTTTAAGAATTCATTTTTTATCTGAAGATTCCTCCGTTTATTTGAAAATTTCTCTCTTTGGTTGAAAATTCATCTTTCTGGTTTAAAATTCAACTACTTAGTTAAAAATTAATATATTTTTTTGAAAATGCAATTTTAAAAAATGAAATTTTAGGAATTCAAAGCGTTTCAAATTGCATTTTATATAGCACCTACATTAATTATATTTCTTGTAAGTTGTGGAGAAGGGTGGGGGGGGAGTTGACATAAAAAAGGTGTATAACCCGAAATTTGATACATTTTAGGCCCCATAAAATATTATCATTTTTAATCTTTTGAATATATGTGAGGATGGTTTTTATATATATATATTTTTAATCTTATTTTCCAATTTATCAAATTTATTTTTACCCTATGTCAAATTTTCAACTCAATATCTCAATTCGTGTGGAAGTGAATTGTATGAAAGAAGTGTCGATAAGGTAGGAATCGGACAAACATTACATGGCCTTGAAGGCCTCAAGGTCATGTGAGCGTAACCTCAAATTTTTTTTCGCATTTTTTTTAAAACCAACTCACGTTCACACGAAACGCAATATCGAATTCAAAATTTTGGAAATTAAATAAAGAGCACTAAGGAACGTTTACCTGGTCCTGAATTTTTATAATTATAAAAGAAGCAGAAAAAAAATTTGTAAGAAAGAAACTTTTTTTATAATTATAAAAAATTTAGGACAGAGGAACGTTTTTTATTGCTTTTTATTTAGTTTCCGAAATTTTCAGCTCAATATTGCGTTTCGTGTGAACGTAAGTTGGTTTAAAAAAAATGTGAAAACATTTTTTGAGGTTACGCTCACATGGCCTTAAGGTCATGTTATACTCACCCGATTCCTACTTTACCGACATTTTTTCACAACAACTTACGTCCATACGAATTGAGATATCGAGTTGAAATTTTCAGAAATTAATTAAAAGCCACTGAGGAAAGTTTGTATGGTTCTAAATTTCTGAAACTACAAAAAAAAATTGATTCTGAAAAATTTGTCTTTAATTTTCCAGAAACTTTGGAGCATAAAAACGTTCCTTAGTGCCATTTATGTAATTTCCCGGATTTCCAACTCGATATCTCAATTCGTGAAGACGTGAATTGTAGTAAAAAGTGTCGGTAAGGTAGGATTCGGGTAAATACTACATGGCCTTAAGATTTAACTTAAGCTTAGCTTACAAGCCTCGTTCGCATGTAACCGGCGTCCGCTCTCCTCCGGACACTTTTGTTCTTGTTTCAGCATCTCCGGGACCAACTCACGTCGGCATATAATGTAACTTAACATACGACCCATTGTCTTGCACGAGAAGAATATAATTACGCGAGGCCGAAACGAATAACGTTTCATTGAAAAAAATATACGGTTTCGAACGAGCCGACAACCAGGCTCGATGTAGGCAAATTTACGGATCTGAGGACGATTACTATCATACACCTTGCAATTTCAGATAATTGATTTCCGAATATCTTTTAAGGTAATAAAGGTAATGAAGGTTATTGCCATGAAACTGAAAAGCCGAATACGGGAACGTTTTAAGATAATCGATTGCATCTTCTTTTATGAGAGATAAGTAAATACAGACTGCGTTTGGAATCCAGAATCCTGTTAATTTGAAAGCCTTAGGGGCTTTCAAGTTTACTGAATACAGGAAGTCCAACTACCTATGCAACCCCTTGTACTATGTGCTAGTGCACAAAAAAAAAACAAAAGAGTCTCCTAGCAAAATTTTGTACGCAGCTTAGTTTGGGCTCAAAAAAGGTTCAAAGTTGGGCCTGATCAACCAATGAGGAGCGAGCCTGAGTGACCACTTGTACTCGTACGTATCTGAAGTATTAAGATGTGTGTCTTTTGGCGACTCACTTCAGCTGCCATATTAGGGAAATCCAAGTCTAGTCGTCCCTTTTCCATTATTTATTGCAAAACGCGAAGTTCAAACCTCCAAAACCTTCAAAATTCTGAATCCTTCTCGTAAACAATTATCAGCGAAATTGAAGTAACAAAACACCTTTTCAAACAACAAAGGCACACTTTTTGAATGTTCGTAAAGTTTCTGTTACATAACTTATGACAAAACTGAAAAAAACTCAACATTCGCGATACCCAACACACATTCTTTCTTAAAATTTTGTTATCAAGATTAAAATAGAAAATCACCTAATCTGAGAATAAAAGTCAATCTTTTCCATTTCTCGCAGAAATTCTGTTACATAACTTGTAACAAAACTGACAAAAGACTGAACATTCGCAAAACCCAGTTCATATTCTTTCTCAAAATTTTGTTATCAAGATTGAAATAACAAATCACCTTTTCTAAAAATATTAGTCAATCTTCTCCATTCCTCTCAGAAATTCTGTTACATAACTTGTAACAAAACTGGCAAAAAAATGAACATTCTTGTACAAGGGTACAAGGGTTTGTATAGGTTGTGAGGCACCCTGTATAAAGCAGTTATTAATTAAATAAAATATTGTTGTGTGAAATTCAGATTAATAGATATTACTTTGAAATCATAGATAGGCTGGGGGCGAACCCAGGACCGCACGATTACCGGTCGACGATATTTTCAGAAGGTGAAAAGTCCCCGAAAACGAAACATTAGGTTTTCTGAATAACAATTTTTGAAGAACATTTTGTACATATTTTATTTTATTTTTATAAATTCAAAAATGATTAAAACCTTTAATTCTTAACCGTTTTTTAAGTTCATCCCTCAATTTATTCATCAAAATGAGCAGTAATATAAAACGTTGAATTTTTGTTCATAATCTAGGTTAACAAAATCGCAAGTTTCCAAATTCCCCTATTATTTGTCAAATTTCACAACAAATTTTGATTGAAGTTTTATTCAAAACTTCTAAAATTTGAAGGTTAACAAAAATTTTAAACTCACAAAGAACGTATGTATTTGTTAAGTTCTCAAAACAGGATAACTTAAATTTCAAAAATATTTATATAAGTATTCTCTATGAGAAATGCTTTTAATTCTGCTTACTTTAGACAATTGTCTTATCCACCTAATAAGTCTGTTTTCGTTTAGATAGTAATAGATATTACTTCGAAATGAAATTAAATATTTTTTTAAATTTCAGCCAAAATTTGGTGCAACCATTCAAAGAATTGGTCGACGATTTTTTCAGATGGTGAAGAGTCCCCGAAACCGAAATATTAGGTTTCCCGAATAACAATTTCTGAAGAACATTTTTCACATATTTGATTCTATCTTTTTAAATTCAAAAATGTATAAAACCTTTTATTCTCAACCGTTTTTTAAGTTTCTTTCCTCAATTTGTTCATAAAAATGAGCACTATCATTAAACGTTGAATTTTTGTTCATAATAGGCTAACAAAATTACAAGTTTTCCAATTCGCCTATTATTTGTCAAATTTTACAATAAATTTTGATTGAAGTTTTATCCGATACGTCTAAAATTTGAAAGTTGAAAAAATTTTAAACTCGCAAAACACGTATATATTTTTAAGTTCTCAAAACATGATAATTTTAAATTCAAAAATATTTGTGTAAGTATTTTCTGAAGGAATTATTTTTAATTCTGCTTACTTTAGATAATTGTCTTATCTACCTAATAGTTTTGTTTTCGTTTAGTCGGTCATTTCGCCATTGAAGTTTTGTTATCTAAAACTGATTGCACGCTACACTTATCTGTAAAACAACTTATTTACTTTGAGAAATATTTAAAAAGTTCTAAAAAAACTGTATTTCCTGATATTAAGGTTTCTTATTTCTAGGACAAAGTAAATAATTAAAATACTAAGAAACAATTCTGTAACGCAAAAATATCCATTTTATAAGTTCAGGAATCTAGGCTTCCTCGAATTTCGGCATACTGAAAGTAAAATAAAACAGAAATTAATAAAAGGTTGGAAAAAAAAGAAATTAATAAATTTATTTGCGTCATTCAAAAGATTTTTTTAATTTTTGCCAAAATTCGCTATGTGCAGCCATTTAGAGATTTGAACAACGATATTTTTCTTTCATAAAAGGAGATGATAACAAGTCTCCAAAATTGACATTTTAGATTTTTCAAATTAAAATTTTTAAAAAATGACGGATTTGTTATATTTGCCCATTATTTGTAAAATTTCACGACAAATTATGATTCGAAAAATATATAATACTTTGGTTTTGAGGTCTTTTTATAACGTACTTCTCGGAAAAGAATTTGCCAATCAAATTTCTCATATGATCTCCGAAAATTTACATAAAATAAATTATTTATAGAAACTTTTATTCAAACGTCCAAATTTAATAATTTTTCATATTTTAAAAGTGTCATAGAAAGTTGCATATTTAATCAAATAGTTAAATTTTTAAACCAAGAAGACGAATTTTTTATACGAGAGTGGAACTTTCAACCTTAAAAATTTGAATTTTCAACAAGAAAGTTATTTTCAACCAAATTTTCAATCAAATAGTTGACTTTTCAAGCCAAGTAGATGAATTTTTTAGATGATAATTGAATTTTCAAGCTGATGAGTTGAATTTTCAACCGAATAGTTAAATTTACAAAAAAAAATAATTTTCAACCAAAAAGAGTTGTATTTTGAACCAAATAGTTGAATTTTTGACCTATAAAGATGAATATTCAAACAAATATGTAGTTGAATTTTCAGAAAAAAATAAATTCAATCAAACAAATCATTTACAACCAATTAGTTGAACTTTCAAGCAGAAGAGAAGAATTTCAAACAAAATAGTTGAATTTTCAAGTCAAGAAGATGAATTTTTTAGCAGGTAGTTCAATTTTCAACTTGAAAAATAGAATTATAAAAAAATATTTTTAACCAAGGAGAATGAATTGTTAATCAAAAAGAGTTGCATTTTTAACCGAAAAGTTGAATTTTCAGCCTACAAAGATGAATTTTCAACCAAATATGCAGTTGAATTTCAAGAAAAAAAAAATTTCGACCAAACAAATCAGTTACAACCAATCAGTTGAATTTTCAAGTCAAGAAGATGAATTATAAAAAATAATGTTTTTAATTAAGCAAGATGAATTTTTAACCAAAAAGAGTTGCACTCTAAACCGAATAGTTGAATTTTCAGCCTACGAAGATGAATTTTCAACCAAATATGTAGTTGAATTTTTAGAGAAAAAGAATTTCAACGAAACAAATCATTTACAACCAATTAGTTGAACTTTTAGGCAAGAAAAAAACGAATTTTCAACAAAAAATTTGAATTTTTAACCAAGTAGTTGAATTTTGAAACAAAAAAGATCAAACTTTAAACAAAAAGAGGTGAATTCTTAACCAAATATGTAGTTGAATTTTTGTGTCAAGAAGATGGATTTTTTAGAGGGTAGTTCAATTTTCAAATCGAAAAGTGGAATTATAAAGAAAAATGTTTTTAACCAAGAAATATGAATTTTTAACCAAAACGAGTTGCATTTTTAACCAAATAGTTGAATTTTCAACCTACAAAGATGAATTTTTTACCAAATATGTAGTTGAATTTTTATAAAAAAAGAATTTCAACCAAACAGTTTTATTTACAGCCAAATAGTTGAACTTTCAAGCAAAAGAGACGAATTTTCAACAAAATAGTTGAATTTTTATCCAAATAGTTGAATTTTCAACCAAAAATGTAGTTGAATTTTTAGAAAAATGAAATCTCAATCGAACATATCATTTACAACCAATTAGTTGAACTTTCAAGCAAAAAAAAACGAGTTTACAACAAAATCGTTGAATTTTTAACCAAATAGTTGAATTTACAAAGAAAAAAGATCAAAGTTCAAACAAAAAGAGTTGCATTTTTAACCAAATAGTTGAATTTTTAAGCCAAGAAGATGAATTTTTTGAAGGTAGTTCAACTTTTAACTTGAAAAGTGGAATTATAAAAAAAAAATGTTTTTAACCAAGAAAGATGAATTTTTAACCAAAAAGGGCTGCATTTTCAACCGAATAGTTGAATTTTCAACCTACAAACATGAATTTTCAACCAAGTATGCAGTTGAATTTATAAAAAAATAATAATTTTCAACCAGAAAACGTTGTATTTTTAACCAGTTAGTTAAATTTTCAACCCACGAAGATCAATATTTTCAACCACGAAAGATGAATTTTTAACCAAAAAAGATAATTTTTCTACCATAAAAGATTAATTTGCAATCCAAAAAGACGAATTTTCAACAAAAGAGTTGAGTTTTCAATCTAAAAAGTCGAATGTTTTAGAAAACAATTGTTTTTTAAACCCGAAGAGCTGAATTTTCTACAATTATTTTTAAGTGAAATGTTTAAAAGTCATGATTTTAAATGATTTATTTAAATTTAATGACAGTTTACGATGTGTAAGAATTATAGGTGTAAGTACTAATTTTTAAAAATCTCTTCATCCATAAAAAAATCGTTACCAATAAGAAGAGTAATTCAATCAAGGAAAAACATGATTTTTTTCCTTTTTTCAAGTTTAATAAGAATTTACGGTACATACGGATTTTTTTATTGCCGCATTTTTTTCGAAGGATAATTATAGTTGTAAATACTAATTTTAAGAACCCTTTTCATCTATTAAAAATCGTATTTCATACCAAAATAACAAAAAATTCGCTATTATTCGTTATTTTGAGCTTTATCGTGGATGCGCGAAAATTAGAAATATTTTTTTCATCTGTAACTTTTTCTGGGAGATCCGGGTGCCAAACTACAACTTTTGGACCCCCTCCGAACTAAAAATTTTTTTTTCGCTTCGCTCTATTCGACAGTTTTATTTAATTTTGTTTGGAGAATTCAATCAATTATACTAACAAAACAAGAAATAAATAAAGGCCGTGGCTACGTTTACCTAAATTCGGTGAGCGTAGACCAAATATTTTCGGTGTCCCTAGACATAAATTAAATAAATAAATAAAGTTGCATATTACAAATCGAAGTTAAAGAAAAAGTTCTGGATAAAGTTCCTAATAGCTCTTACTTCCGATTTTTTTGAAATTCCGTATCCTCATGTATTTTGACGGGCTGATTACGAAAATCATAGTGAAAATAGGCGAAAATTTGATTTTCATGGTAAAAACCATCGAAAAAAACATAAATATACGGAGTTTCGAAAAAAATCGGAGGTAAGAACCGTTCGGAACTACACCCAAAGTTCTTTTTAAATTTTTCTTCATTTTATTTCAGTAGAAATATTTCCATTTTGATACGTAAATATGGGAATTTTGAGGTCAGGAAGGTAATAATATATCAGTGTCAGTATTTGATAGCTCGTAGCTACCGGTGTAAAATGTGATGTTTATTTACATAGACGAGAATTTGTTAATAAGTTAGGAAATCGTGACGAACACTATCACACACTCAGAGAGATTTTTATGCCTTTTAAGTATGCAGTAGCACGTTTGCTTAGAACTTGCCTACATATTTAGAGCCATGCGTGTAAAATATGTAAATGCTAGACACGAGTAAAATATTCTGACGCCTCCTTTGAATCTTGACTTTGCTCTTGATCATAATAACAAAAATTTCAAGTGTTTGATTTTTAAAGAGCATTTCAATGCCAAAAAAAAAGAAAAAAGTGCCCACGCCCAAAAAGTCATAAAAAGATTGACGCGTTTATGATTTTGAAAATATTTATATAGTCGTGACTTGATTTAAATTTAGTTTTCTGAATTTTTTAGTTTAGCTTTTTAGTTTAGTTTTCTGAATTCTCTTAAAGTCTTTAGATTTCTCTGAAATTTAGATCAATTGAATTCTTTGAATTTTTTGGAACTATTTTGAACTATTTTGAATTATTTTGAGGTGTTCGGAATTATTTTGAATTGTTTGGACTTGTTTAGAATTGTTTTGAAGGGTTTTGAATAGTTCTGAATTCTCTTGAAGTCTTTTGAATTCTTCGAATTCTTTGGAATTATCTCAAACTATTTTGAATTATATTGAATTATTTTGATATGTTTGGACTTCTTTGGAATTGTTTGGGAGGGTTTGGAATTGTTTTGAATTCTCTCGAAGTCTTTTGGATTCTCTAAAATTTATATCAACTGAATTCTTTGAAGTCTTTTGGATTCTCTAAAATTAGGTCTGGAATTATTCTGAACTATTTTGAATTATTTTAAGTTGTTCGGAATTGTTTAGATTTATTTGGAATTATTTTGAATTATTTGGACTTGTTTAGAATTATTTTGAAGGATTTTGAATTGTTTTGAATTCTTTGAATTCTTTGGAAGTATTTTGAATTGTTTGAACTTGTTTGGAATTTTTTTGAAGGCTCTTGAATTATTCTGAATTCTCTTGAAGTCTTTTGAATTCTCTTAAAGTCTTTTGAATTCTCTAAAATTTATATCAATTAAATTCTTTGAAGTATTTTGAATTATTTGAATTCTTTGGAATTATTTTGAAATGTTTTGAGTTGTTTGGAATTATTTTGAAGGATTTTGAATTGTTTTGAATTCTCTTGAAGTCTTTTGAATTTTCTAAAATTTAGATCAATTGAAACCTTTAAATTCTTTGGAATTATTTTGAACCATTTTAAATTATTTTGAGTTGTTCGGAATTATTTTGAATTGTTTTAACTTGGTTAGAATTGTTTTCAAGGGTTTTGAATTGTTCTGAATTCTCTTGAAGTATTTTGAATTCTCTAAAGCTTAGATCAATTGAATTCTTTGAGTTCTTTGGGATTATTTTGAACTATTTTGATTTAATTTGAGTTTTTTAGAATTATTCAGAATTATTTTTAATTGTTTGGACTTGTTTCGAATTGTTTTGGAGGGTTTAGAATTGTTTTGAATTTTTTTGAAGTCTTTTGAGTTCTCTAAAATTTAGATCAATTGAATTCTTTGAATTATTTGGCATTATTTTGAATTATTTTGAATTATTTTGAGTTGTTCGGAATTATTTAGATTTATTTGGGATTAATTTGAATTGTTTGGACTTGTTTGAAATTATTTTGAAGGATTTTGAATTGTTTTGAATTCTCTTGAAGTCTTTTGAATCCTCTAAAGCTTAGATCAATTGAATTCTTTGAATTCTTTGGAATTATTTTGAATTATTTGAATTATTTTGAACTATTTTGAATTATTTTGAGTTATTTAGAATTATTTGGAATTATTTCGAATTTTTTGAACTTGTTTGGAATTGTTTTGGAGGCTTTTGAATTCTTCTGAATTCTCTTGAAGTATTTTGAATTCTTTGAATTCTTTGGAACTATCTTGAACTATTTCGATTTATTTTGAAATACTTTGAATTATTTGGACTTATTTGGAATTGTTTTTAATTCTCTTGAAGTCTTTTGAATTCTATAAAATTTATATCAGTTGAATTCTTTGAAGTATTTTGAATTCTTTGAATTTTTTGAGTTATTTAGAATTATTTGGAATTTTTTTGAATTGTTTGGACTTGTTTGGAATTATTTTAAATGGTTTGGAATTGTTTTGAATTCTCTAAAATTTATATCAATTGAATTCTTTGAATTTTTTGGAATTATTTTGAAATATTTTGAGTTATTTAGAATTATTTGGAATTATTTTGAATTGTTTAGAATTGTTTTGAAGGGGTTTGAATTGTTCTGAATTCTCTTTGAGTCTTTTAAATTCTTCGAATTCTTTGGAATTGTCTTGAACTATTTTGAATTATTTCAAATTGTTTGAACTTGTTTGGAATTGTTTTGGAGGGTTCGGAGTCTCTTTGAATTCTCTTGAAGTCTATTGAATTTTCTACATTTTAGATCAATTGATTTCTTCGAAGTCTTTCAAATTCTTTAAATTCTTTGGAATTATTTTGAGTTGTTCGGAATTAGTTGGTATTATTTTGGATTATTTTGAATTATTTGGACTTGGTGAGAATTTTTTTGATGGGTTTTCAATTGTTCTGAATTCTCTGGAAGTCTTTTGAATTCTCTAAAATTTAGATCAATTAAATTCTTTGAAGTCATTAGAATTCTTTGAATTTTTTGGAATTATTTTGAATTGTTTGGACTTGTTTGAAATTTTTTTGAAGGGTTTTGAATTGTTTTAAATTCTCTTGAAGTCTTTTGAATTCTCTAAAATTTAGATCAATTGAATTCCTTGGAATTATTTGAACTATTTTCAATTATTTTGAGGTGTTCGGAATTATTTTGAATTGTTTGGACTTGTTTTGAATTGTTTTGGAGGGTTTTGAATTGTTCTGAATTCTCTGGAGGTTTTTTAAATTCTCTAAAATTTAGATCAATTGAATGTTTTTGAAGTCTTTTGAATTCTTTGGAATTATTTTGAATTGATTGGACTTGTTTAGAATTGTTTTGAAGGGTTTTGAATTGTTCTGAGTTCTCTTGAAGTCTTTTGAATTTTCTAAAATTCAGATCAATTGATTTCTTTGAAGTCTTTCAAATTCTTTGAATTCTTTGGAATTATTTTGAGTTCTTCGGAATTAGTTGGTATTATTTTGGATTATTTTGAATTATTTGGACTTGTTTGGAATTGATTAAAGGGTTTTGAATTGTTCTGAATTATTTTCAGGTCTTTTGAATTCTCTAAAATTTAGATCAATTGATTTCTTTGAATTCTTTTTAATTCTTTGAAATTATTTTGAAATATTTCGAATTATTTTGAGTTGCTTCCAATTGTTTGGACTTGTAAGGAATTGTTTTGAAGGATTTTGAATTGTTTTGAATTCTCTGGAAGTTTTTTAAATTCTCTAAAATTTAGATCAATTGAACTCTTTGAAGTCTTTTGAATTCTTTGAATTCTTTGGAATTATTTTGCATTGATTGGACTTGTTTGGAATTGTTTTGAAGAGTTTTGAATTGTTATGAATTCTCTTGAATTGTTTTGAATTCTCTAAAATTTAGATCAATTGAATTGTTTAAAGTCTTTTGAATTCTTTGAATTCTTTAGAATTATTTTAAATTGATTTGACTTGTTTGAAATTGTTTTAAAAGGTTTTGAATTGTTTTGAATTCTTTGAGTTCTTGAATTCTGGTGTGCATCAAAACTTCTAGTGGTTAACCCCTCAGAAATATTAAATGTGAAAGTTTTCAAATAAAAGCGTTTATAAATTTATGAAGGTTTTCAAAACTAAAAGGAAATTATTCTCAACTTTAAAAATTGAAGTTAAAATTTTCTCAAAATTAGAAAGAAGTCGGAATGTGAAACATTCATGCTTTCAAGTTAAAAACTTTAGTGTTCTCGAAACTTAAAAATTAGCAAAATAAAAAAATCCTTTCCTGCAGGATCTGTATTAACGTTGAAACTTTTAAATCATAACTATTTTTGAATTTAAATATTTATCTTCAAAATTTAAAGGCTTGTAAATCCAAATCTTAAGAGTGACGATTTTGATGCTAAAAAATCGGGTTTTAAGGATGGCAAGTCGAAAGTCTTTATATTTAGAAACAAGACAAAGACAAGAACTTTAAATTATTACACCCTAAAATCGTTGGCATTACAATCTGTGAAAATCATAAGATTAGAAAATTCAACATTAAAAACCTGTTAAAAATTTTCTTAATAATAAAGTAATCAATGGTACATAATAACAGAATGCACGTATTACACTATAATTTACAAAATTTTGGTTTATCGCGTGTACCTAGAAGAAAAATATTTTCCAGACTAATTTTGGGTCGCTGAAAAAGAAATTGACACTCATTTATTTTTCCAAAGAAGTGTTTTCGAGATATTTGTAAAAAGCGTGTTTTGTGGCTCTTTTTTTTTAGTCACTGGCAGAAATTTCGAAAACGGTTGATTCAACTAACATGATCTGTATATCATTCGAAAGGTATGTTTTTTTTTCATTCTGACCATATGTTTGTGTCAATTGGATTGAAATTTATTGGACTATGAGCGATGAAATTCGAAAAAATGGAACAACTGAAAGTGAGTGATTTTCAAATCTCGAAATTGCTTCTTTGGAAAAATAATTGGATGTTATTTTCTTTTTCAGTGATCCACAATTAGTATAAAAACACATTTTTCTCCTGGTACATTTTTTATGTAAACTAGTGTTATGTATATGGGATCTTCCTCTGAGTACCATTTTTTATAGGTAACGAGGATATCATTTCTTTTAACTAAATGTACGTTAAACCTTTTGACAGCCTTATTTTTTGATAAGTACCAGGTTAACATTTTATTTAATTGTAACATGGAAGCAACCTGAAAAATTATTATAAGATTTATGTGAACAGAACATGAGAAATGAAGGAAATGGATCATAGTACCAATAGCAAATTTTGTGGGTTGGTTAAGAACCAATCCAAAACAATAACACATTTCTGTAAATTGCTAACTTCCTCAAATTTGTATACTTTATTTAAATAAAAATAGATATGTATTGGTAAATTGACTCAATCATTAATACCTCACCTAAAAGAAATCTTAATAGTATTCATAGGCAACCCTGCAGATTGGAATGAATCTTTACTTAATGTCTCTTTTAAATTTTCTTGAAGATCAAAATGAAATCTACTTTCTTCGCCTCTCCTGCAAGTGGTTTGAGATAAGTTCCCAAAATATGAGATTTTCTGTGAGGTCTCTTGTTGACAGTCAATGTCAGTAGTTTACGGTAAGATTTGGAACACTGCACTTCGTATTTCTGAAGTTTCTTCCTTTTGGTTGTTTCTTTTTTAGGACCTCAACAAATTTCATAAGAAACTGGATTTCATTTCGATTTTTAATAAAATTTAATTTCAAGATTTTAGTCAATTTTTTAGGATTCTTCTCCACTGTGCGCCACCGTGAAAATCAAGTTCGGCCGATCTTGGTCTTTTGCTACGAGAAACGATCTTGAAGCCCTCGGAAGGTCAGCCACGTGTATGATGCAAGTAAGTACATGTATATAGTATATAGGAAAGTCATGTAAAAAACAGGAGCCAAGGTCAAAGCAAATTAGTCATACGCTTCATACAAGTTCACCTCATTTCGCCTTCTATATAGCACATGTAACACACATACACATGCATACAGTTCATAATACAAATAACACGTGTATGTGTATTGAACCAGTTGGATTTTGATGTAATAGAAGGGGATTGTTAATGATGAAACCGTGACTTTGCTATAAAACTACTCTGGAAATTTTGTGATTAATTGCCTGTCGCGGATGCACGTGCCCGTTAGATGTCGAAGCGTGGCTATTTCAATTATTTGAAAATGCAAAATTTTCAAGAAAGATCTTTTTTTTGTTTATTTAGAAGCAATTTATTCAGATTATTCTAGTTTTCAAAATTGAAAAAGGTAATAATCCAAACAATGACACATTTCTGAAAATTACAAACTTCGTCAAGACTTTCTATTTTTTATTTATTTAAAAAAATTATAAAAGTAGATATCTTTGGTAAATTGAGTTAATCATTAATACCTCAATTAAAAGACATCTTAATGCACGGTCGGCTTGGTTTTCTTCTGAAATTATTTCAGTGATGCCTCACGATTATTTTGAGACCAAAAGGAAAATATTCGCTGGAGAGATTGTCGAATAAATTTAATTTTTCATTTTTATTTATTTTTAAAAATATGAAAAATTGCAGTTTTTATAAGCCTTTTGAATATTTCTTTACTTGAGAGCAAGGTACTCCAAATCCATCTGTCTAAAAATTAAAGTACGTCATATTCCCCGTAAAACTAAAAAAAGGAACTATTTATCTCATATAGAAATTTGTGTTAAAAGTTGTTCTCATAATAATAAAAGTACATAAAATAACATTAAAATCTGTGAAACTTTAATAACTCCTGAAATATATCAATAAAAATAAGTTTTCTTTTAAAAGTTGATGCTCTCGATTCTTATGGATACATTTCATGAATTATAAAAGCTTTTCAGATTTGTATATTATTGGATGTACTTTTATTATTACAAGAACAACTTTTAACACAAAATGCAGTAGAAACCCAAGTACTAAAAAAAATACTTTTTAACGAACTTTCATTTTTTTGTTGAAACATTCATCATGTAAATGAAGCTTCCGAAGGCTGTATCTCCTAAACTATATGATATAAATATTTTTTTTTACTTTTACGGAGAATTATAATAATAATGTACTCCAATTTTTGGTCAGGTGAATTTGAAGTACCATACTGTTAAGTGGGGAAATATTTTTGAGACTGATAAAAACTGCAATTTTTCACACTTTTTCCAAAATTGTAGAGAGTCACGAAAATTTAAAGATGTTCAACGTTTAGATACTTTTAGTCAATGCGAAACTACAGAGAAAAACTACAAAAGCACCGCTTTGGGGTTATTTTTACGCAAATATACATAATAACCTGAAAATAAAAATGAAAAATCAAGTTTATGCGACAATACCTTCAGCGATTTTTTTCTTTTTGGTCTATAAATAATCGTAGGGTATCACTGAAAGGATTTTAGAAGAAAAACAACAGATGCAAGCCCTTTTGGGTTGAATTCAATTCAAGCCCACCGCGAATGGTATTCATAGGCAACCCTGCAAATTGGAAGAAATCTTTGCTTAATTGTCTAATTTAAAATTTCATGCAAATCGAAATGATATCTTCTTTCTCATGAACATTTTTTGTGTACGAAAAAAGAACATCCAAAAAGTTCACAAATCAAAAATAGACTTCCTCGTCAGGGGTAATTTATAGGATAACTACAGTTATAAATAATGAAACATATATTAATTGTGTATATGTGCATGGCAGCTTTTTCTAAACCAAATTCAAATAGATTTATTAAATTTAATTTCAAGATGCTTGAGATTTTTCCAAAATTAGGTAGGACAGTCGTATTAAATCTATTGTAATGTTGTACATTGTTTTTATTCTGATTATTGCCTTTATTCTTAATCTGAACAATTCTGTTATGCATATGCTTGTCAATAAAAGTAATAGCATAGTGGTTTAGAAAAAGAATCTGTTTAAATAATTCAATATCCTTTTGATGGAATGTCACATACAAATTATTTATAAAATGAACTTTCTTAATTGCCTACAAACAAGGTTAGCTCCGGGATATTAGTTTCTACGTTTTTTTTGCTTGTCCTAAGTTTTCGGCCAAAAATATTGTGTAGTTTGGAAGTAAAGCTATAACACACATAACCTCAAAATACACACGCTTCAGTCAAAATCAAAATTAAAATTTTCTAATTATCCCACAAAAGAAGAGTTCGGGGACGTCCGTTAGCATGTTCTCTATCATTCCCCAAATTTTTGAGACTCAATCTTCATTATTGTGGGAGAAAAGCAGGGGGAAACTAACACTGCTAAAATCGATAATTTTCTGAGTATCACATGCCCTTAAATGAGACCACTAATCAATGCCAAAAATCTATCCTGAATATTTTTATGAAAGATTGTCATTCAAGAATACACTATCTTAATGAAAACATTAAAAAGACTCTTGATAATTTGAATAAACAAGTACGAGATTACATCATTAAAGATTGCCTTGGAAGAGAAACAAAACTAAATAAAATTTTTTTAACAATAATAAGAAGCATGAACGAAAATTTCAAAACATCAATATCCCAGGTGATATGCAAAAATTGAATCTAAATATTCACTTAGCTCTTTTTCAAGACCAACCTGACACATGGTTTTTACATATTTCTAACATAGAAGTTCCAAAAAAAGTAATAAGCATTCTAAGGTTAGGTGAAGGTTTTAGTAACAAATATCGCAAAAATAAATACATTGAATTCCTTGAAATGATTAAAGACATTGTAGCCAATATTTCAAAATTACCAGAAGACAAAGTACAAGAATTCAGAGCAAGATTTATGGGATTATCGAATTAATTTTTGAAAAAAGGTACTCCACAAACCTTAGTAGAAAAAGAAGTAAGCAACGGATTATTTGAAACAAAACTTTTTCTCAAACGTCATCCTAAATTATTGATTACTAAGGCTGATAAAGGGAGTATTACAGTTGCTATATTAAAAGATGTTTATAATCAAAAAATGATGCATATTTTGAATGATGAAGATAGTTTTGCAGTGATTCCAAAGGATCCAACAAAAGTGATTCAAAAAGGTACTTTTAAAATTCTAGAGAGATTGAGACTTAAAAATTGCTTGGGAAACAATATTGAAAGATGTGATATTGACGCAATTCATACAAATCTATCTCTTGCCTATGGCCTTGTAAAAGCTCATAAAGCAGAATTTCCGTTACGACCGGTTACTTCGACGATAGGTTCACCTACGAGAAAATTAGAAGAACTTCTCAGTAAAATTATCAAAGAGTTAGTTACTCTTCCAGCAAGATCAATCACAAATACTGCTGCCTTTCTGAAATTGATCGAAAATGTTAAAATACCAAGAAATCACATTTTTAACAGAATTAATTTTGAATTGGACTTTTATGCAAGATATGTGGATGATTCTGTATTATCTTTACATGCACAAAATGTAG
>JAUMHM010000089.1:7805319-7824509 GCA_032362435.1 Melikaiella ostensackeni | reverse complement strand
ATTTTAAAATTTAATAAAGTTTGAAAAACAAAATCTTTATTTCTTTTAAAACAATAAATTTTTAAAATAAACAAGAACCTTATTTAATTTAAAGAATAAATTTCTTTGATCTAAATAAAAATTTATTTAAATCAAATAAATAAGGACAAATAAAGAGTTTCATTGAATCAAACAAACATTTGCTTGAACCCATATCAAAGAAAACATTTTCTTGATTCAAATAAAATTTGTTTGAATTAGAGACACGTTTTTCTCAGTGTACACTCAGTGACCTATTTATTTGTTAGTTTATATTTGGCGCCCAACATCGAAATAAAACCATCTATTCTGTACCCTGAGTTGATATTGAAGTTCTTTATTTTTCGCAAAATGAAAAACCCCTCCGGGTCTTCATTAGCGCAAGACTAATTAGGCGAGATCTTAATAATTATCAGACAATGGGAAAACTGCAGAGGGCGGTCGAGAACTTCTTCATAATTAAGGGATTAATTTATCTAGGCTATTTTTTAATTAGTGTGCTTTGTAGTTATTTCCTTATTTAATTTATGGATTATTTTTCGTATATTTTTAAAACTATAGAATAAATAAAGAATAAAGAATTGCAATAAAATACTATAATTACAAATGTGGTCACTGAACCAGGATATCTAGAAATGACCGGAAATTTTTCGTGACCATAAAATTCGTGTTTTTTAAAAGCAAACAAATTTTGAGCCCTTCGAATTTAAAATATGTTCAGTTAGAAGGAATTGAGTTCGAAATGTTCAATTTGGAAAATTTGTCCAATTAAAAATAGTTTAATTTTGAATGCCTAATTCTAAAATGGTTTAATTTTAAGGCGTAATTTGGATTAATTTCTTAAATCCCAAATTTAATATTGTTCAATTTTGAAAACTTTGAATTTCAAATTGCACAATAATAAAGGCTTTGAATGAGACAGTGTACAAATTCTTAGTAATTGAAATTTCAAATTATTCAAAGTTAAACGTTTTCAGTTTGAATTTGGATATATGATTAATTTATCAAATTTACTCATTTTCAGTTTTTAAGGAATTTTGAAGAACTTCAAGTAAAATTACTTCACCTCCAAACACTTCGAACTGGCAATTGTTCTACTATTGAGGCTTTCATTTTGAAATTTGAAACCATTCAATTTTGGACGTTCTTTAAATTGTTTAAAAATTAAGGCTTCTTTTTTAGATTTGTGAAATTTTTAAGGACTTAAAATTGAAACCATACAATTTTGAATATTTCAACCTAAGATTATTCAATTTTGAACAATTTCAATTGAAAATTGTTTATTTCAAAACAATTTCTATTTGAAATTATTCTAATTTTGAACGGTTCAAACTGAAGAATGCCTTTCAAGGCTTTTAATTGGCTTACAATTTTCAATGATATAGGGATGAAATTTTAGAGTTTCAAATATTTTAATTTAAAACTATTTGCTTGGGAACATTTTCAATTTAAAATGGTTCAACTATTAGTTTCTTCAATTAATTATAAAATAATTGTTCAGTCTAGAAGTAGATATACAGTTTCACGCACCAAGAATTTGAAGTTGTTCAATTTCAAACGGTATTAATTTGAAAAATTGAAGTTGAAGATAAAATGTCAGTGTTATAAAAAAATATTGTAAAAAACGTCAAATTTCGATGTTTTCAAAAAATCAGAATAACTCTGGAAATAGTTGATATTTTTTGCAATTTTTGGGCTCATTTTTAAGGTAAGTCTCCATAATATTATGCCAAATTGTTCAGACATTTTTAGAAATTTTTCCCTAGATTCTACCCGAGGGTGATTCTACCCTTAAATTAATCAGTTTTGATTCTACCCTTGATGCAAAAAAGTCGCAAAATTTCAAATAATACTTGTACCTATCACATGTTTGACCCCAGGGAAGAATTAAGGGAAGAAATTCTAAAAATAACACAATAATTCAGAAAAATAATATGGAGACTTGCCCTTAAAATGGGCCCAAGAACTTTAAAAAATGTTAATTATTTCCAGAGTTGTTCACAATTTTCAAAAAATTAAAATTTGACGTTTTTTGCAATACCTTTGTATAAAATTGACATTTTGCCTTTAATTTTTACTTATTAGACGTAGAATTGTATCACATCTTGCGTTATTATGAAGAAGAATTGTTCATGTTAATAATATAAAAATTAAGTCAATTTAGCAACAGCTCAAAAAATACTCGTGTAAATAATTTCCGCCGGTAGTGTATTTAAATATGATCGCTTTTGAGGACATATTTAAAACCTGGAGATAAAAGAGAAATGGTCAAAAATTGGGAAAAATAAATAAATATTTGAGACTAAAATTGTTAAAAAGAGGCTTTTACGAAGACTCTGTAGATTATATTCACAGAAAAAAAGCTGGGCTCATTTTGAGTCGGATATTGGCCCAAAATTGAGAAGCAGCATTTTTAGTCAGAAAGGACTTAAATTGAACTGTTAAACAAAACAAAAATACACAAAGTTGCCCCGACAACGGGTGAAGTAAGACCTAACAAAAATAAGAGCAACAAAAGAGGGCGTAGATTTTTTCTGTTTTTTTATAATTGAATAATAGTACACTGCCTAGCTAGGGAAAGATCTTCCCATTTCTATGATGAGGAGAATGTTTTCAGCACCAGTCGGAGACGAGCGCACAAGCACGAGCTGTAAACGAGTGCTGAAAATATTCCAGAGTTGTAGAAATTTAAAAAGATCTTGGCCGAGTCATACGCGAACCTAATTTTAACACTACTTATGATTTGGGCACTTTTCAAGACTGTGCGTTGGTTCCACAATCTCGCTTTTCGAGCCGGGATAATAGTCTAAGGTAGGAGCTGGTGACGTTTTTTGCCAAATGGAAGAATATAAGTCCTAGATAGCGGCGAATATATCTGGGAAACGACTCTTCTTTAGATTGCCATAAACGCCAGACACCTCACCCGTTGCGTTTAGACACCTGATGCAGGTGAAAAATTGAAATTTTCAAGTGATAGTACAAGAGTCAATTTTCATTGAGGATCAAGTATTGATGGCCCAAGTTCATTGATATTGAATTGCCAGCTAAGAAGCGCTAGTTATCTGGGAAACAACCCTTTTTTAGGTTGCCCTAAACGCCAGGCACCCCACCCGTTGCGTTTAAACACCTGATGCATCTGAAAAACTGAAATTTTCAAGTGATAGTATAGGAGTCAATTTTGCTTTAGGATCAAGTATTGATAGCCTAAGTTTATTATTATTAACTGGCCAGCTATCTGGAAAAAGAACCTTCTTTGGATTCCCATAAAGTCAGGTGACCTACCCATCGCGTTTAGACACCTGATGCAGGTGAAAAATTGAAATTTTCAAGTGATAGTATAAGATTCAATTTTCATTGCGGATCAAGTATTGATGACCCAAATTCATTAATATTGAATTGCCAGCTAAGAAGCGGTAGTTATCTGGGAAATAACCCTTCTTTAGATTGCTCTAAACGCCAGGCACCCCACCCGTTGCGTCTAAACACCTGATGCATCTGAAAAACTGAAATTTCCAAGTGATAGTATGGGGGTCAATTATCCTTTAGGATCAAGTATTGCTGGCCTAAGTTTATTATTATTAACTGGCCAGCTATCTAGGAAAAGAACCTTCTTTGGATTCCCATGAAGCCCGATGACCTACCCATCGCGTTTAGACACCTGATGCAGGTGAAAAATTGAAATTTTCTAGTGATAGTATAGGAGTCAATTTTCCTTTAGGATCAAGTATTGATAGCCTAAGTTTATTATTATTAACTGGCCAGCTATCTGGGAAAAGAACCTTCTTTGGATTCTCATAAAGCCAGGTGACCTACCCATCGCGTTTAGACACCTAATGCAGGTGAAAAATTGAAATTTTCAAGTGATATTACAAGAGTCAATTTTCATTGCAGATCAAGTATTGATGGTCCAAGTTCATTAATATTGAATTGCCAGCTAAGAAGCGGTAGTTATCTGGGAAACAACCCTTCTTTAGATTGCTCTAAACGCCAGGAACCCCACCCGTTGCGTCTAAACACCTGATGCATCTGAAAAACTGAAATTTTCAAGTGATAGTATAGGAGTCAATTTTCCTTTAGGATCAAGTATTGATATCCTAAGTTTATTATTATTAACTGGCCAGCTATCTAGGAAAAGAACCTTCTTTGGATTCCCATAAATTCCAGACGACCTACCCATCGAGTTCAGACACCTGATGCAGGTGAAAAATTGAAATCTTTAAGTGATAGTATAAGAATCAATTTTCATTTAAGTTCAAGTATTGATGGCCTCTGTTGATTATTATTGAACCTCCGACTAACGCACTGCCAGACTCGATAATTATTACCGGAACAATGTATATTTTTAAGTGAGTGTGTAATGTCTGGCATTTTTATGATAATAGAGAATAGTATTCACATGTAGTGTTCGTTAAACGATATACCGAAATTCCGTTGCGAACACCTTGAAAATTATGTTTGAAAATCTTCGAAAGTATGGGCCCGAGGGTGAAACTATTGTCGGTGGCTATTGGTCTGGCAATTCAATAATAATAAACTTGAGCTATCAATACTTGATCCTAGATGAAAATTGACTCTTATACTATCACTTGAAAATTTTAATTTTTGACTTGCATCAGGTGTCTAAACGCAACGGTTAGGGCGTCTGGCGTTTATGGCAATCCAAAGAAGGATTATTTCCCAGGTATATTCGCCACTAACTAGGACTTATACTCCCACTTGGCAAAAAACGTCATCAGCTCTCCGTCTAAAAAGGACCGCAAAGCACAAAACCAGTAATCCGAGCAACACGTTTAACCGCCGACCGGTAGTTGATATACTGTTGACATACGAAATACGAGTTTAAATTTAGCAGTTCCAACAACATCCGCGGGCGGCGACACTTTCTTCTGTACTATCCCTGTCACAGATATCGACCTTTAAAAATACATGGCTGTCACCAACACGATACTTAATAACTAGGATGTTTATAAGCCATGTTCTTTCGCTGACGTCACGTTTCTACTCCCTAGGGAGTAGAACATACGTTCTACTCACACCGCTCGAGAAGCGAGTTTGTGGTCCCGCTCCACAGGCATGAAAATGGACCGAAATCATGGGGGGCTTATGAAAAAATAACATACATCCGTTTTAGAACATTTACCAAACTCTATCAAGTTTGCATTAGTAAAAAAGAGTAAAATCGATAAAATAGTATAGAAGTTAATGTGAACATATAAGTTAGTTTTGAGAGTGAAGACGACGTGGGATCATAAAATATTATACCAACGACCCATGATTCTTCGCTAGTTTCACGTGAGCTACAAAAGGGTTGCTACTTGCTAGTACTTTCGTAATACAGCATAGGGATGAAATAAAGCCACCAACTCTGTCTTTATGCGAGCGAAATAAATTTCTTAAGTACCGAGACAACATCTTTCATGGAAAAGTTACCGGCTTTATTTTTCATGACGGCTTTAACTCCGGCGAAGGTTCTTTCCTCTTGTTCAATATGTATTTTTTATCTCACACAAAATACCGCCTGTTTCTCGGAATTCGTCTGCGAAGTTCTCTAAAAATTCTCATTGAAGTGACTTTAAGAAGAAAATAGAAAATCGTAAAGAACTTTTTGCAACACATGCATGAAAATAGCGACATTCCCTGTCTTTAAAGTGCACGTGAAGTGTCAGATTCCTCTACTATGAGATTAGCGAGCGGCAATATGGTATTCCCGCACAGTTTGCCGTGCAAGAATACGAAATTCCCGCACGCTAATCTCACACAAGAGGAATCTGGTATTTCGCGCACACTTTACAGACACGGAATTTTGCCATCTTCCTGCACTTTTTGCAAAAAATATCGTGCGTGACACGTGTGGGAAGCAATTTCACTTGTGAAATAGTCAACTTTTCGCACCTGTTGCACACTATACTATTTCATATTTCACTCATGCTAAGCGTTAGTTAAAGGTGACAGTAGTGATGTGAAAGATACCTTTCGGGACTCGTTGAATGATATTATAGGTACTTGCGATCCTGGGGAAAGAATCATCATTCTCGGAGGTATGAATGGCTGGGTTGGTGTTCAACGCGAAGATACAGAGAGGGTATTTGGTCATTTCGGAGGCCCAGAAACGAACAACAACGGGGAGGAATTGTTTAGCTTATGCTCAGAAAAAGGCTTAATCATTACAAATACTTGGTTCAGACATAAAATGATCCATATGTATACTTGGTGCAGAGGCGAAAGCCACAGTATGATTAACTTTGTTGTAGCGGATGAGAGACATTATATCTGTAATGATATAATAAAAAATAAATAACAATGAACTCCTGTTTTAATTATAGAACTTCAAACCCCTCTTATAATAAATTTTAATAAAAAATATCTACTTTATAAATCTCTAGATTATGTTCTACAAATAATGTGCCCCATAAATGTTTTGTTGTTCGAATCATCTTCATAAATCATCAACATTTTTGGCAATGGAGGCGAGATTAATTCGCGAAGATTTATTTCGAATTTCAACGCACATATTTCTTTCTAATTGCGAGAAGTGTTTTTAAAAAGCACACCATCCATTTGGTTATATAGTTTCCAGTAAGTTAGATCTGCACTGAGTCGAAAACAATTCAAGCGCGTTTTCAGTGCAAACGATAAATTACGTAGTCTCTGACCTGTATCTTTCTAGCGACTTAATCAGGATGATAAAAGGACATCTTGAACTTTTATTCCGGAAGTGTGCCAAAATAATTCGATAAGGTTTTGTTACGCGAAAGTCTTCGTGAAACGAAATAAGAAACTTGTAAATGTATTTAGAGCTCCTCGCTCGTTTCTATAAGTTTCATTTTACTCGCTAATTTTTACACTTTTTTTGGCACTTTGCCCGACACGTTGCAAATCTTCCGAGACCTTAAGCTCTTAAATTCCTTCTATTCTTAAACAGAAAAGCATTCCACAAAAAGGTGGAAAAAAAGAATAAATATGCTTCTAAAATAATATCAAATAATAGTTTTTAATAATATAAAGTGGTTTCAATATCATTTGTTTCTATAACTGTGAAGTTTTTTATTTTGCACATCAGTACAAATTTTAAATCTTAAATTCAAGCCTTCAAAGTTAAAATCTAATGAATTTAGAATGTAATACTTAAATTTGAAGAAGTTATTATTTCAATTTTCTATATTAAGTGGTTTTAAGGACGAAAGTTCGAGTTTAACAACTTAAAATTCGAAAAATAAAAACTGACCAATTTTCAAGTTCAAACCTTCAAAATTTTCAAATTGAAGTATTTCCAAACTGAAAGGTTTGAAGATACAATAATTTCAAATTAAAACGTGCTTTGAAATTAAAAATATAAAAGTAGAAGCCTTGAATATTTAAATTTCATGCCTATCAACTTAGATAATATTATTTGATTACCTATCTTAAATTAAATCACTTTAAATTGTTTAATTTTGAACTAAAACGTTGATATGCGTACAATTTGAAATTAGAATTGAACAATGATGAACTCAAGGATTTCAAAATTTGAAGAATTGAAAAATTTTATCCATCATGATTAATGCAGTATCATCAATAAAGCATAACAATTTCATATTAGAATTTACACCAATTTCAAAAGCAAGCCTTCAAATTTGACCAACTAAAAATGTTTGGAAGTTATTAGCATAAACCAATTTCATAATTATCCATTCATAAAAATACAATTTGCCATCTGAAACGTTCAAAATTGGACAATTACAATCTAAGAGCTTTAAGAATTATTTAAATTCCAGCCTCCAAAATTTTAATTTGGACCAATGTAATGAGGTAAAAATTAGACAATTATATATATAAACAAAAAATTATTCGAGTGAACGAAATTGAACTTTGGAAATTCAAAAAAATCGGAACATTCAAAACTAAACAATATAAATATAAGCGTTTGAAATCAAAAATTTTTAAATTGTTGAATATTGTATAATTTAAAATGATTGAACAATCTCAAATTACAAAAGTTATAGAGAAATTAGTGTAACAATAGCGAAAAATTTGAATTAATTTAAATTGCAGGGTGGTATAATGAAACTCCAAATTTAATTATAATGCAATATAAAAAATAAACTTCCAAACTGAATGATTTGAAACTTTAAATATCCAAATTGAGCACTTGAAGCTAAAAGCTTTAAAAATTGATAAATTTCAAAATATAAGATTTGAAATTTTTCGAACTGAGATTCCTTCCAAATTGAATTGTGCAAATTGAAATAGAAAAACTTTTCGTTCAAAATATTTAGAATTAATGAATACAAAATCGAAAAAAATATCGACAAGTTGTTTTTAATGAATAAAATATAAAATATGACAGATTGTATGTGTACCAAAAAATATGTCTATTCGTACCGAAATTTCGCTACAAATAGTCCCTTTTCAATTAACAATTAAGGCTCCTATCTTGAATTATAACAATTTTTGAACGACTTAAAATTGAAACCAAACAATTTTGAATATTTCAACATAAGATTAATTAATTTTGAATGATTTCAGTTAAAATTGTCCATTTTAAAACAACTTCTCTTTGAAATTATTCAATTTTGAATGGTTCAAACTTAAAACTCTCTTTTAAGACTTTCAATTGGTTTACAGTTTTCAAAGATTTAAGGTTGGAATTTTGAATATTTTAATTAAAAACTATTTGTTTGGGAATATTTTCAATTAAAAATTGATCAATAGAAATTTAAAAAAAATTGGAACATATGGAACTGAACAATATGAAAAATAAGCGTTTAAAATCAGAAATTTTCAAATTGTCGAATATTGTATAATTTCAAATAATTGGACAATCAAATTATAAAAGTTATAGAGAAATTAATGTAAAAATAGCAACAAATTCGACATAATTTAAATTGGAGGGTGGTGTAATGAAACCCCTGAAAAATAAACTTTCCAACTGAATGATTTGAAACTTTAAACTTTCAAATTGAACACTTGAAACTAAAAGCTTTAAAAATTGATAAATTTTTTAAAATATGAGATTTGAAATTTTTCGAACTGAGATCCCTTCCAAATTGAATTGTTCAATTTGAAATAGAAAAAACTTTTGGTACAAAATTTTTAAAATTAAAGAATACAAAATCGAAGAATATAATTACAATTTTTTGCAATGTATGAAATATAAAATATGACAGTGTCTATGTGTACCGAAAAAAATTCGGCTATTTGTACCAAAATTTCGGTACAAATAGTTCCTTTTCAATGAACAATTAAGGCTTTTATTTTGAATTTGTACAATTTTTAACGATTTAAAATTGAAAACAAACAATTTTGAATATTTTGATCCAAGATTAATTAATGTTGAATGAGTTTAATTGTAAATTGTCTATTTTGAAACAATTTTTTTTTGAGATTCTTCAATTTTGAATGGTTCAAACTTAAAACTCTCTTTTAAGGCTTTCAATTGGTTTACGATTTTCAAAGATTTAAGGGCGTAACTTTGGAATTTTTAATATTTCTAATCAAAACTATTTGTTTGAGAATATTTTCATTTTAAAATTGATCAGTAGAAATTTGAAAAAATTGAAACATTGAAACTGAGCAATATGAATATAAGCGTTTAAAATCAGAAAATTTTAAATTGTTGAATATAGTATAATTTCAAATAATTGAACAATCTGAAAGTATGAAAGTTATAGAGAAATAGATGAAAAAATAGCGACAAATTTGCACTAATTTAGATTGGAGGTTGGTATAATGAAACCCCTGAAAAATAAACTTTGAAACTGAATGATTCGAAATATTAAACTTCCAAATTGAACACAAAACTAAAAGCTTTAAACATTGATGAAATTCAAAACATAAGATTTGAACATTTTTAAACTGAAATCCCTTCCAAGTTGAAATGGTCAATTTGAAATAGAAAAACTTTTGTTTCAAAATATTTGAAACAGAAGAATACAAAATCTGGGAATATAACTCAAAAATTTTTAAATGTATAAAATATAAAATATAACTGTGTCCATGTGTCCTGAAAAAACTCGGCTATTCGTACCGAAATTTCGGTATACGTAGTCATGGCCTATTATAAAAGCCTCCGGGTTCAATTTTGTTTAAATTAAAGGCGTTATAATAAAAACATATAATAAAAAAATCACAGAAGTTTGAATTTTTTTAAATTTGAAGAGTCGAAAATATTTAATTATGAGCTTATAATGTCAAAGATGTGGAAACGCTTTGACGTAAGAAGATGTGGATCATTTTAATTCGAAAGCATCGGCTTCCAATTCATATATCAATTTCAAGATTTACAAACTTAATTATTTCAAAACTTGAAAACGGGCCAAACTTAAAGAATTTGAAATATGTAAGCTTTAAATTTGCAAATTTGAAATTGAATTTTTTTAAGTGATTTGAAATAGACTGGATTTTTAATTTTCAAACTTGAAGAATTCAGATTTATCACAAAAACAAGATTTATAATTTTTTTGGACAGGATCAATACGATTTTACAGTTGGTTAGATACTTGGTTAACTAATTATATGAAGTAAATATTGAAATACGAACTAGTCGACTTACATAAAAAGCTTTCAAGCAAAAATTGTTCATATATGTGGCATGTTTTCGCCTCTTATTATTTATGCAGATTACTAACTTGGCACACATCGTGGTCAATTTGTTACATGAGATTGGACAAGAAGCTTTGGCAACCCCGTAAAAGCAACATTAAGTACGCGTATAATTCACAGCAATAAAATTTAGAACCTTCAACCGCATTTAACTTTTCTTTTTTTCTCTCTTTTAAAGAAAAATTTTGTTTTTTAACTGCCAACAATTCTAATACCTTAAAATCTACTTCAGTTCCATCACTTTTTTTAAACTTATGACTTATAATAAATAAACTGAATTTAAAACTGCAATAACTGCCAAGTATAATTCAAAATCTGGATCAAGACTAGTAATACTAATGTTAATATTTAATGCATTTCTGCGGTTTTTGGCTTCTGGCATTAGATAAAGAAAATTTTTAAAAACAAATCAAACGAAAAAAAACTTAAACTTAAAAAACTTACATTTGGTCAACCGGATGGAAGTTTAAGTTACCTTCGATATTTCTGAAGGGTAAAATCAACTCTCATGATAGAGGAGGCATGGGTTCAAATCCGGCTCTCAATGAATTTTTGGAACATATTTTTCGTTTAGTTTGTTTTGAAAAATGTTCTTTATCATGAATTTTGATATAACAGATATTAGCTTATCAGAATCCTTCTGAATAGAGTGTTAAAGTTAGAGTCACTAATGCAAGGCCAAAAACCGCAGAAATGCATGAAAATAAATATCACAGCATAAAAATAGAACAATTATTTAAAATACACTGGGCAAAAAACACCTTCAGAAACATCGAAGGTAGATTAACGTTCCATCCGGTGGACCAAATGTAAGTTCCAAAATTTTAACTTGTGTGCTGCGATAGCTGAATTGGTTAAAAGCACCTCTCATGAATAGAGGAGGTGTCGATTCAAATTCGGCTCGCAGTGAAATTTTGGAATATATTTTTCGTTAAATTTGTTTTTAAAAATTGCTTTTATCATGAGTGCGGATATAACAAACAAACATCTGCTTATCAGAACTCCTTTGAATGAAGTATGAAGTTTGAGTCACCTAATTCCTAAGGCCAAAAATCGCAGAAATGCATGAAAATAAATATCCCGGTATGAAAATAGAATAATTATTTAAAATCTACTGGCCAAATAACACCTTCAGAAACATCGACGGTAGGTTAACCTTACATTCGGTTGACCATATGTAATTCCTAAAATTTTCGCTTGCGTGCTGCGATAGCTGGATTGGTTGAAAGCACCCCTCATGAATAGAGGAGGTGTCCGTTAAATTCCGGCTCGCAGTGAATTTTTAGAACATATTTTTTGTTTAATTTGTTTTAAAAAATTGTCTTTATCAAGAGCGTCGATATAACAGATATCTGTTTATCAGAATTCCTCTGAATGAAGTGTTAAAGTTAGAGTCACCCAATTCCTAAGGCCAAAAACCGCAGAAATGCATGAAAATAAATATCACGGCATGAAAATAGAACAATTAGATAATATTCAATAATTCATCCGAAAAAAGTATTTCAATAAAAATTCACAAATTTGAATATTCTGAACTCTAACCATTTTGAGAAATTATTTCACACATTTGTTTAATGTCTGGGACACAGAATTTCGTGAAGTGCATATCAATGCCTTAAAAAAAATTAAGATAAACTTCCTCGTTTCTCTTGACTTGTAGAGGGCATACGAATAGAAATATAAAAAAAAATCAGCATTGAGATTCACGTGCTTGAATCCCGTCACATTATTTTGTATGCATGTGCGTGAACGCACGTAGTACTTTCATATTATGATGTGTGGGAAGTACTTCGGGTACGTGCAGCATACATCACATCCATAAACCTATACTCTTCATTAGAATATTCTCAGCCACTACGAATTTACGTTCATAACCGTGTGTGCTTTTATGAAAATGTGCTTTAGAGACTTTTCATATACATGAAGTACGAATAATTAATTTACAAAGCGTTTTCATTTTCATAAAATTTAGCCATACGGAAATTTCATTTCCTCCAGAATGTGAAGAATTCTCGTACTCTATCATTCCATACTCGCATTTTCATACAAGTGAAATTAAATTTTAATTTGCAGAGACTTTAATAAACGGTGATTAATATTGGAACAAACCCAAAATGGATCAATTTGATACTCGATTTAGCATAACAAACATTGCTAATTTAAATTTATTAAAGTTTTAATACTAAAGTTATATTTTATGGCTGTGGCTACATGTACCGAAATTTCGGTGCGAATAGCCGCATTTTTTCGGTACAAATAGCGGGACCTAAAAAGGGACTATTTACACTGAAATTTTGGTACGAATAGCCGAATTTTTTCTGTACACGTAGATACTAAGTTTATAGTAAACACAATGAAGTATGCAGAGAGTTTCACAAGTAGGATGCTTTCGAACTGAAAACCATTCACTTGAAGGTTTTCAATTTGGATTTTTATAATCAAGCACGAAAAGATATAATACAAAGAATATTGATTTCCAATTCTATCAATTTGAAATTGTTTAAGCTAAACTAAAATATTAATTCTGAAAAGTATTTTTCAAATTCAACGACACATAAAAACGAATGACTTACAATTTACGATAGATATTCTTTGAAAAAATAAAACCTCCAGTAAGTTATAAGAGAAGGTCCATTAATTACATATGGATAATTTTTTAAATTTAAGACCCCCTTACCCCCTATTGCGAGGATTCGTAAGATTTTTGTGACGCCCCACCTCCCTTACGTTATATTTTATATTTTTACTCAATATATCAACAATATATCAATTATTTTCACTGTAAACGAGTTTTGAAAATATTTCCAGTGATTTTAAAGGATTTCAAGAGATTTTAAGGTGTTTCAAAGGACTACAAGAAGTTTAATCAGATTTCAACAGATTTTACGGGATTTCAAGATACCGAAGGATTTGGACGGATTTTTAGGGATTTTGTGGAATTAAGAATGTTTTTTGTGGGTTACAAAAGACTTTAAGGGGTCCCGAGGGATTTTAAGAGATTTCGAAATATTTGAAAAGAAGCCACAGGATTTCAAAGGATTTTGAAGGATTTATTTTGATACCCAACTCTTTTCACGAATTTTAAAGGATGTTAAGGGATTTTAATTGGATTTCGAAGATTTGAAGAGACTTGAAGGAATTTCATAAGATTTCAGAAGATTTGCCAAGATTTCAAAGGATTTTACGGGATTTTAACGGATTTTACGAAATTTAAAGCGGTTTCGATGATTTCACGGGATTTCGAAGGATTTTAAGAGATTGCATAAGATTCCAAAGTATATCCACAGATTCTAGAGGATTTCATATGATTTCAAAAAATTTAACGGAATTTCAAAGGATTTCCGAAAATATACCCAGCTCTTTAATTTAGTGAGTGGAAACAACCCTTAACATAATTTCCGTATATTTAGCGGCAGAGTTGACAAAGTTAACATTTATTTGGCAAAATAATTACTCCAACCGTTATGAATCATCGACAGAACAACATTCGCAATAATTCGAATTCCAGGCCGCAACCTTAAAAACCACCCCTTATTGGAAACAGCCAAAAAATTGAAAAAAACAACCATAGGGGTCATTCAGAAAATGCGTGATAGGTTGAAGGGAGGGGGGTTGTTTAAAGTTACTGAAAAATGTATCACGTATTTTGTGAATGGCCCCATAAGACACCGAAATTTGTAATTTTTTGGAGATTTCTTACACCGAAAAATTCTCATGCGTAATTTCCCAGAGAACGGCGGTGGTAAGAAACTCCGAAAAAAGCCTAAAAATCACCCCTAGTGATAAACGATTTTGCAATAATCAAAAAATTGTGAAGAAAAGCTTCAAGTTTGTAAATTTTTGCTGACCGTATCTCCTAGAAAAGTCTCTTTAATAATACCTCGAATAATAGTGAGGATTAGAAATTCCGCGAAACCGTTAAAAAATACCCCCTATTGAAAATGACCAAAACTATTTTCTTAAAACAACCAAAATGCACCAAAGATTGTAACTTTCAAAGGTTTTTACAGTGGGGTTTTAAAGAGATTTTTTCAGGATATAAAATCCGGGAAAATTGATAAACTTTAAGTTTTTTTGAAGATTTTTTTATTATTGAAAAGTCGTTTATCATTAGGGGTGGTTTTGAGAGGGTTTGCGGAATTTTTTATCACCTCATTTCATTCTGGGGATTATTAAAGCGTTTTTTTAGGATACAAAATCAGGGAAAATTTACAAACTTTATGTTTTTTTGGTAATTTGATGATTTATAATAATTCGTTTATATAGGGGTGGCTTTTAGAGACTTAGCAGGGTTTCTTACCATCAATGTTTCTGAAAGGAATTTTTCAGTGTAAAAAATGACCGAAAAATTACAAACTTCGAAGTTTTTTGGTCGTTTGTTACAAGTTTTTTAGTCATCTTCAATCCAGGATGGTTTTGAAGGGTTTTGTGGGAAATCTTACGTCCACTATTATTCGCGAGATTATCAAAGAGATTTTTTCATGGAATAGGATCTACAAAAATTCTAAAACTTTAAGCTTTTGTACGATTTTCTAATTATTGAACAATCGTTTATCATAAGGGGTGGTTTTTATAGGTTTTTCGGCATTTCTTACCACAGCCATCATCGGGACGCTTACGAATGGAAAGTTTTTGGTATAAAAAATATCCAAAAACTAAAAACTTCGGTGTTTTTTGGTTGTTTTTTTATTTATCGGCCATTTTTAATAGGGGGTGGTTTTTAAGGGTGCGGTTAGGAATTGAAATAATAGCAAATAATTAATTAATATTTTGATGTTCTTGTATCGATTACTGGTCAAATTGATAAGAACATCAAAATATTAATTAATTAATAACCCTGGTCAATGAAATAACATCAATATTTTAAATAGCAAATAATGTTCTGGTGATGGTTCATGACGTTTGGAATAATTATGTTGCTAAATGAATGTTAACTTTGTCAATTCTGCAGTTGCACATACGCAAATTATGGTTAGGGTTTTTTTCCCACCGTCTAAATTAAAAAGTTTGGTTTATTTTAGCATATAATGTATTTTTAAGCCACCGCAAATGGCTGAACTTTTCTGGATTCAAGTGAAGTGTTGCCTGAATCTACACAAAAATTGTCTCAATATGTAATTCACTTATTGACATCTTAAATTCAAACAAATTTGACTCTAATGCGGATAAATTTTGCTGAATTGAATGCAAAACAATTTTAACACCGAAAAACATCAAACTTTTTTTTATAATAAAATTGGATAAAAACAATGCAAATGCATCTGAAGGATTTCGCGCTTCTTGCTTGGATATTTATGCCTTGCACTCGAAATGCTTTCCTAATTGTTTATTTTATTTATTATGCAGATTTAGAAAACAAATTTAGCAAAACCATCTTTTTTAGATCCAAGTTCATCTATGCATCTTCATATTTTGAATTTTCTACGTAATTGAGTAAGGGTAAAGATTTAATTTCCCTAAGCTCTGTAGGCTTTGAGGCATACATTCTCATCATGACACTTGCGCTTCGCGCTCGACTTTCGACAGACATTTTTAAATGAATACTTATTTTCTGAATATGAAAACTTACTATAATTTTTATTATTTAATTATTAGTATTAAACTTCGGTCCACGACAGCTTATTTCGATTATGCAAGATAAAGCACAAACATCTTTTTTTTATTCCTGCATAGTATTTTCGAGAAATGAATTGAAAACGGCGAGTCCTATCGAAAAATAGTTAAATTAGATGAGTATCAATTTATTTCAGTACAACTTTCATCTACGATGCCTTCAACATTTAGAATATTTTTTTGGATACCAAATCACATACTTCAAATCAAAGAAGTTTAACTTTGGAGCTATTTCCATGATGATATACATAATAACCTCCAAAGGAAAAATAAGAAATCGAGATTATTTAAAAATCCTTGTATGGATTTTTTTCTTTTGCTCTCAAAATGATCGTGGGGTATCAACGAAATTAAATTTGAAGAAAAATGAGAGGTGAGAGCCGTTTTGGATTGAAGTGAGTCGAAACACGCCATGAAATAGTTCAAACAAAATCAGCTCTTTTGTATCTAAGCTTGCGCAAAAAACGTATGTCATTCAAATAGCGTCTTAAACGTTGATTAAGCGTGTGAGATGACTTACAATGAGACACATTATCTATATCCATGGCACGTGGACACTTGACATATATGTATAGAAAGCATAAAAAACTGACACTATATGTAATAAATGCCTAGCTCGATTGTTGTGCAACAAAATATTTTCTGATGAAAATTTTTTTGGTACTAAAAAATAACACCCAAAAAGTTCACAAATCAAAAACAGACTTCGAAACTACTCACTTCTACGGCTCTTTAGAGGCAAATGTATAATAAATGTACATGAAAATAAAAAAGAGATAATTAACAGCAATTGTTATTTTGATACATATTTCATTCCTTGATTGAAAGTGATTTTCACATAGTCAAAAATTGGGAATGTAAACTAAAAACTAAGTTATTTCATTCTTTAATTGAAGTTGATTTGCACAAAGTCAAAAATTCTGACAAAAACGACAGTCAATGGATTCAATTAATGACTCAATTCCAAATTTTGTTGTATCTAGAAAGATCTCTCTTTAAATTAATAGCTTTGTTATCTTCTCTCGTTATAAATAGCACCCCCATGAATTCTCTCTTTTTTTTATTTCTCTCATGATGCAAAATTTTAATATCGTCCCAATTAAAGTCATGAGCATGTGTGAGTCTGTGTTTTGTAAGGACCGAAAAATATCTTGCACTTCTATGAAAATTATTTTTATGTTCCTCTTTCCTTGTTCTAAGTGACCTCCTTGTTCACCCTATATAAACAGCATCACACTGTCCACATTTAAATTTGCAAATCGCACATTATTAATCAAGTTTCTCATATTCATATTTGCCTAATTTAACAATCAAATTACTTTTGAATGGAACTCTATATATCGTGAGTAAGCCCAATTTTCCTAAAACTGATTTCAAGATACTTGAGATTTTTCCAGAATAAGGTAGGACAACCATATTGAATCTATTGTAATCCTGTATATTGTTTTTGTTCTGATTATTGCTTTTACTCTTAATTTGATCAATTCTGTTATGCATATGTTTGTCAATAAAGACAATCAGGATAATGGTCGAAAAAGAGAATCTGTTTATAGAATGCAATATTCTTTTCATGGAATTTGGATGAGATAATTTAAGAGCTCTATCAGTCAAATTCTTTGCAACACCTATTTTTAATTCATATCATTACATTCAAAACAAAATAGGAGTTGTAAGAAATTTGATTGATAGAATTCTTGAATTATCTCATCCAAAATTTTTTGTCAAACGATTTTTGGAATAATGGGGTTCCACAAAGCTTATTAGAAAAAGAATTAAACAAGGGATTTCTCGAAACAAGAATTTTTTTAAGCTATCATTCTGAATTACTGATTGCTAAGGCTGATAGAGGCAGTATAACGGTTGCGACATTAAAAAATGTTTATGATAAAAAAATATGCATATTTTGAATGATAAAGAAAGTTTCACAGTTATGCCAAATGATCCTACAAGAATGCTTCAAATAGGTACATCTAAAGTTTTAGAGAGATTAAAGATTCAAAAACGTTTGAGAAAAAATATGTAAAGGTGCGACAATAACACACTTCATACTAATCTATCCTTGGCCTATGGCTTAGTTGAAGCTCATAAAGTAGATTTTCCTTTACGACCAGTTATTTTCACAATAGGTTTACCTAATAGAAAATTAGAAGAACTACTTGGTAAAATGATCAAAGAATCAGTCACCCTTTCGGAAAAATCAATAAAAAATAGTGCTGCATTTCTAAAATTAATTGAGAATCTTAAAATACGAAAAAATCACACTTTCGTTTCTTAGAAATCGAAATTAAATCCATTTTCTTATGAAAATTTTTTGTGTACTCAAAAAGAACACACGAAAAGTTCGCAATTTAAAAATAGACTTTGAAACTACCTGTTCTTCGGCTCATTAGAGACAGATGTACAATAAATGTACACAACAGGAAGAAAAAGAGGGAGAAAAATGAAAGAGTCAACCAAAACCACCCTCACACTCTTTCTTTTCTCCGTCTTTTTTATACCACTATTTTATGCTATCATTTAATTCTTTAATTGGGAATTACTTCACACAAATTTTAAATTATAACAAAAACTAAAGTGATTATATCCAATTAATGATTCCATCCCAAATTCTGTTGTATCTAGCAAAGTCTCTTTTTAAATTAATAGCTTTGTTACCTTCCCTCTTTATAAATAGCATTTCCATGAACTCTCTTTTTTTAATTTTTTTTATGATACAAAATTTTGACATCATCCGAATTAAAGTCATGCCCATGTGTAAGTCTATGTTTTGTAAGGACCGAGTAATATCTTTTACTTCTATGAAAATTATTTTTATGTTCATCTTTTCGTGTTCTAAGTGATCTCCTTGTTTGCCCTATGTACACAGCATCACATTGTTTACATTTAAATTTGTAAATTGCACATTGTTTTTCCAGTTTCTCATATTTGTCTTTACCTAATGTAACAATCAAGTTGCTTTTGAATGGAACTCTATATAT
>JAUMHM010000089.1:7751273-7767448 GCA_032362435.1 Melikaiella ostensackeni | reverse complement strand
CTACATTATTATTTGTATTATTCATTGTTAAAAGTATACACCCAACTACAACTTGATGCGAGAAATTCATTCCATAAATATAAAATCATGTCCAAATTAAGGAGCTAATTCGTTATAAGGTGGAGTGTCCATTCATGTCAGTCCCACCAAACTTCGGTCATGCAAAGGAAAGTATGAAAACCAATCCAGAACCAAAGGTATCATCATTGTAAATAAGGCTGTTGAAGCTAACCCACATCGGAACGCTCAGTAGTTGCAACGCATGCGATAGCATCCAAGCAAAATCAATGCCACGGATTTCCATCAAATTTAATAAGAGATTTGATCGCAACGGAGAATCAAGTGGGAGTAAATTCTTGGTCACTTTCGGCTTTTTCAGATACAAACGAATATCTGAAGAAACAGCGTGTTGGGGCTATAATTTTGAAAAATAATGCCGACAGTATCGTGCAATTTATCCTTTCCATTGTCAGTGTCGACGAATCTGTGAAAATTGTCGAAAGCAACACGTGTGCAAAGATCGGAGCTTCGAAGAATATCTTTAGGACACACATCTGTCTGACTGACAGTGGAAAATGTAGCTTCTGTCTCTGAACCTTCTAAAAGCAAGTAACTACCTGTACAACAGTGTCCGTATCGATTAAGGATGTTGACAATTTTTCTGCTATTGATAAACTCCTTTACAGATAATCCTTGGGTTATATGCTTAGATGTTTTGACTCTGCTATTAGAAACATTGAAAATCATATATTGGGATAGCGAATCGACAATTCTTTGACATAATGCATTTTTTAGTTGGCGACACGATTCTCCATCTAAGAGCGTGCAGTTGAACTACTGGACTTCCCCTGGGATACTGCATTCTTCTTTGATTAAATCGGTGGCGGTCAGATGGTCCCGTAATTTTTCAGTTTTCATTGAGAGAATATTTTCTCTGAGATAAATCGCAGCTAGAGCTAAAATTTCGCGCCTATCGATGTTTTGAAAATCACTATCATTGCATCGGCGATGCACAGACGATTTTTTCGAAAGCTTTCGCCTTGATTTCTCTTTTTGTGTGCCATGTGCCCTTGGGAAGTTTATCTTTGAAAATGGACTTACTTTTGTCGTTGTGTTTAACTTAGCAAACATGATGGTGAAAGATGCTATTGTAAAGGGATTGGACAGCAGTGATACGGGTAATGAGATCAACATCGCCACACACTAGCGCAGTCTCCTTTAAAGTACATATGACCTTTTCTTTGTCATACGTGCTCAGATTTTGCTAACGACCTTGATTCATTTTCCTCTCGGGTTGACAAAAAACGCAGACTTTTTTGGAAGGAACGCTGCTGTTAATTGATGCACCTTGAGAAGTTTCGCTGTTTTCCCCCGTGGTTTTAGCAGTTTCCTCGTTATCTGACCTAACTTGAGGATTTTCGTTTGGTTCTTCATTGGTTGTAGCGTTCGTTATTTTGATGAGTTCGTATATTTCTTCGAATGACTTATCATCTTCACTTTCGTTTCCATTCGTGCGAATGTCGTCGCTGAGAGTCAAATAACAATTCATATAGAAAAGATCAAGAAATTTGAATACACTGTAAAACATATATTTCGCTTTCAAATTAAAGTTAAGGGAATTCGTTGCGGACTATGAGAAAGTCGATTTTTATTACAGTGCAATTTTGTTATTGAAATATTGGAATGCGCTCCTTAAAAGTACCACAAGAAGAAGAATATTGTAAAATCGAATTATTTGCGATATCACGCAATTGGTATAATTATTATTATATAATATTTAAAATACAATAATCATCATCTTATTATATGGAATATAATATATTATTCTAAGAATTAGTCGAAGTGAATGATCAATGAATTTGTTCCAGAATTCAAACCGATTAAAACAAACTATGTGAACGTTGATAAGCGATATTGATAATGTTAAAATCGATATAAAATCATAAGAAAAGGACTTAATGGAAGAAGAAAAACTTTTCGATTTCTTTAACAAGTATACATAAGGTAAAAATACCATCATTTTTTTTCAGGAAAATTCGCTACCCATTTGTCTCAATAATCACACGAGTAGAATCTCACAGAAAAATTAACTTGAAACGAATCCTTTTTTATATGTTCCTCATATCAGTAAAAAGAATGGAAGAGGAATTTAAATAATAAGTACGAGTATTCCTTATTTACCTTGCAACATGAGACTTCGATGGTCCTGGCAGTGGCTAAGTATATGAGGAATCAGCATCCGTTAAGTACCTTTTTGGTAAAGCTTTGAAAGAACTGAGACATTTTGTGTGGTATCCGTCGTGTTCATTGACGAATGCGGGCAAAAAATTGTCACCTCCCCTTAAACATTTCTCTGAGCGGATTTTAAGAATTTTCATGCAGCGTTGAAGATTTTCCAGCGAAAACAAAAGTGTTTTGTCCGACGTACTTTTGCAAAAAACGCATTTTAATTCGATCATGTTGCACCTTTCACATTGAAATTTTCCTCTACCTGTTTACACCTGATTTCACATCGAACGGATTTTCTTTAACGTTACGTGTTTTTTTTACTTTATTTATTTATTTACTTCAAACGCACTCGATTTCAATTTGTCTGAAATTGTAAAGCTTAATTGAATTTAAAAGGCTATCTGGATGATATCTAATTAGATTCACAATAAGAAAACAGAGAATACATGAGTCATATGTTATACAATAGTCGATATTTATTATTCAAATGCGATAAATATGTATATCAGGTAATAATTAGTCCTAATTGTTACCATTATCAGATAATCAAAATTTGTCAATACGCAAACTAAATGATATATACAATTAACAGCATTCTTTCACCCAGCCATATAAATAGAGGAATATGTGAATCATTTCGAATGAAATTAAAGGAACAATGCGTCCAGCTTACAGTTGAGTCTCTCCTTTTTCAGTGGCGATGTAAAAAGTGCAAATCAAAACACCAGACAATCAAAATTAAAAATATAAAACCATTAAAAATTATGGTATTCTCAGAAACAGTTGGAAATATACATGGACTAATTACTTATGATTCGGCTGCTGGGGTAGCTTAATGGTTGTATTCTCGCCTGAAGTAGCGTTAGTAGAGGCGCAAAGTTCTCGCTGATGTTGCGAATTTTTTATTAGCCCTCTAATACAAAAATATTAATCTCTCAGCTTAGAGAATAATGGACGCTCCTATAGTCATCTCTGCAGTTTATTTGAATGATTGGAGATGCTCCTCGCAAAGTCGCTTTCCCAGATACGTTCCGTGGCCGGATAAGTTTGTGAGATACCATTTAATGTTTAAAATAATATAAAACACTACGCTGAAACAAATTATTACGAAGAACGGTTTCAACCTCTTTTCACAGAGATAAAAGAAAAACACAGACGTGATAACTTTACTATTATAAAATAATACCTGATAGACGCAAGAGACACAGCTCCATCAAACGCGGTGCTGGTCCAGATTTTCTGGTATTCAAAACTAAAGTAATTGAATAGTTGAATCGCGGATTCATTTCGCACGCAAGAAACGTTATAGGCTCCGCCCCTTATCATTATAGATCGTCACTCAATGATTTATTACCCAATAAGAAAATTCTATTTCGACCGCTCTTTCCATGATTTTAGCGAGATATACTTTACGCCAATCATGTGTATGCCTGAGGAACAACCCTCGCATTTCCTGGCGGGAATAATTTCTATCTCTCCCGCTCAATTCATGATTTTAGCGCGTCATAATTTGCGCCAATCGTTTGTATACACACAACACTCGTATTTCCTGGCGGAAATAAATTCTATTTCTCCCGCACTTTTCATGATTTTAGTGGGAAATAGTTGACACATATAAAATCACTTTAACATAACCTCAACCGTGAGCAGAAACGAATGTCCGGCGACACTTTTGCAACTGACTGAAAATGACTGAAGCAGACGACATGATTAACCGCCGAGAGTACTGCCCGCTTTTTTTCATACCCGCTGACCTCGCAACGCCTCTCTCTCGCCCCCTTGGATCCCTTGTCTTCTATAACAGGAACATTTATAGCGGGACTGCAGTGTAGCCATAAACCTTGCCGAACCAGTGTTCAGTTGATACAAAAAATGTTTCACGCCGTTTCTTAGAATTCCGATACTTTTGAGTTGAACAGAACTTTCCAATAAACGAACATGGATTCTTGCAGCGGTAACTTTGACGATCACTTACAGTAGGTTTGTCCCGCATATGGATTGTAAGCACAATGTTTTTACATGTGCAATATGGTCTTTTGTGACCATGGTAAATTTGAAGTACGAGAAAAGAGGTCAATTTTCGAGAAATTTTTTACATCTTGGCACGCTTGTAAGCGGTACATTTTCCCGTCAAACAAGTGTAAGAGCTATTTTTTTACATCGTTGGATGTCAATTGACAACCCCTCAAACAGTCAATGACGAGAAAATGAGCTTTTTTGAATTTTTTTCGAATGTTGTCGATCTTCCTTACAACAAAAGGTCTCAAGGTGCGATGTAAGTGGTCCGTTTTACTAATTAACATAATTGAATTGAAGATCCTAATAAAATTTTATTGACGAGAAAATCAGCACTTTTTTTAGTTCTTTGCTATTATTATTATCATTATTATTATTACCCATATTTTATAAAATTTAAAGAAATGACAATATTATGCTCATTGTAATTTATTTGTCCACTGAAAATTATTAATTTTCGGGACTTTTGTAAATCAAAAATTCTAAATGATGAATTTTAATTCAAAAAATTTATTTCTAAGAGAGAAAATTCAAATTGTAAATGATTTATTATTGATGAAAGCAGCAATTCTGTTCCTAATTTTTCTACCACTGGTTTTAAAAATGACAAAAGGATCTTATTCATAGCCCCTTCACTATATTAAATGAGGTTATATGTTTTTCATCCATTAATAAAGATTACGAATTTCCTCCGTTAATTTAGCAAATCAAAAATGTTAGAAAAGTTATTTTATTTCATGATAAAATTCGTCTCTGAATGTTTTCAAATATGAGTGATAATTTATGATAAAAGAGGACATTTTAATTGCAAATGGTTTTTCAATATTGGAAAATAACTCTATTCTTCAATAAATGTTTCCAAACATAAGTGATAATTTATGATGATAGAGAATACTTTAAGTGTGAATAATTTTTGAATATTGGGAAATAATTTTATTCTTAAATAAATGTTTCAAAACATTTGTGATAATTCATGATAAAAGAGAACATTTGAATCGTAAATGATTTTTTTATATTAGGAAATAATTCTATTCTTAACATTTTGCTGATACACTATAATTTGTCAAATTTTTCACACTTTCAAAGAAATAAGAAAAATGAATTATGGACAAAAGCTTAGAATATCTTAATTGAGCATATCAGTACCGCTAAAAAAATTGTAGTTACCTATAACAAAAAAATAACCAGTACCGAGAATGAAATTTCTGGGAAAATTTAAAATAATTTAGCGTCTATTTTAAAACATCACTTTTTAATTTTTGAAGATTTCAAAATTTGTCGGAAATGAATCTGGATGATTCTAAGACATCTTTTTAATTTTGAAGAATTTGAAAAAAATTCGAGGAAATTTTGAATTATTTTAAAACATATTTAGAAGTTTTGAGATTTGGCCTTGAAAAGATTAAAAAATAATTTAAGATTTCATAAGGTTTCGAACAATTCAAAAAAATGTAGATTTTTTAATGTTTCGAAAAAAAATCTTTTCGAAAATTTTGAAAGATTCAAAAGAATACAACAATTTTTTTGAGAATCCTGGAAAAAATTTTAATGATTCTTAAGAGAAAATTGTTAAAGATTTCAAAACATTTCAAATGATTTTTTAAATTGTCGAAAAGAATTAGGAAGATTGTAAGGAACTTTTTTAATTTCGCAGGATTATGAAAGAATTTTTGGGGAAACTTCCAATCATTTTAGAAGGTGGCGTGATTGGTTAACGCTCCACTCATGTAAAGTCGGCGTTCCCGGTTCAAATCCGGGCCGAGGTAGATTTTTTCTCATTTCTCCAAAAATCAATTTGACCAGTAATCGACACAAGAACATCAAAATATTAATTAATTAATTACCCTGGTCGATGAAATAACATCAATACTTTAAATTATAAAGAATATTTCCTGTACATCTGATGAAAGAATTCTAAAAAAAGCTGAGTCATGGCGAGTTGAAGTAAAAAAGTATAAAAAAAAGTTTGTTTTCTAAAAAACGGGGTTTTCAAGTTTACTTCGAAAACGGAAAAAGCAGCAACTTTTTTGTTTACAGAAAGAAGATGCGGAATTAAATTTCATATAAAAGTATGTTCTTTTAAAACTAAAATTCGAAATTACTTTGAAAAGTGCTCCTTGGACCCCCTCATGATCGAATGCAGCCGGCAGAAATTCTGGGAACGGCTTAAACGACCCATATTGAGTTCTGATCTATACCCGTTTTTGCATTTTATTGAATTATTTGAATTGACCCTGAATTCTTTGGAATTCCCTTGAAATCTGCTGAAATCCAATTTTTTTTCGGATTTTCAATTATTTCTTAATTCACCTTGAAGACTTTATATTCAGCTTGAATTCTTATAAATTTTATCTGATTCTAATTCACTGATTCTATTCATTTCCATTTGTCTGAATTCGATGGATTTATTTGGGATTCTAAAAATTTTGTTGTATTCATTTAAATTATTTTAAAGTCATCTTGAATTCGTATGAATTTCATCGAATTCTCTTGAGTTCTTCTACATTTGCTCCAATTCTTCTGAAATCAATGAAGTATTTTAGATTTTTAAGGTTTCGTAGCCTCGGGCAGAAATCCTTATAATTTCGGCCTGGTGTCCGTCCGTCGTATGAAAAAGGAGTAGTGAGGGGAAATGAGGGGAAGGAATAGGAAATAAGAGGAAGTGAGGGTTGGCGATGAGGGGAAGTAAGAGCCAATGATGGGAAGTGAAGGGTGAGGATGAGGAGACGTGAGGGGAAGTGAGGGAAAGGAAGAGGAAATGAGGAAAAGGAAGTGATAATGAGAGAAAATGGGGGTTGATGATGACGATAAGTGAGGGGAACTGAGGGCAAATGAGGAGAAGTGAATTGTGAGGATGATGATAAGTGAGCGAAAGTGAGACGAAGTAAATGGAAATGAGAGGATAGAAGGGAAAATGAGAGGAAGTGAGGGTTTGTGATTAGGAGAAGTGAGGGTAAGTAAGGGCAAATCAGGGAAAGTGAATGGTGAGAATGATGAGAAGTGAGGGGGAGTGAGGAGAAATCGAAGGAAATGAGGGGGGAAGGGGAAATGAGAGGAAGCGAGGGTTGGCGATGAGGAAAAGTGAGGGGAAGTAAAAGGTAAGGATGAGGAAAAGTGAGGGGAAGTAAGTGCGAATGAGGAGAAGTGAAAGGTGAGGATGAGGGGGAGTTAGGGGAAGTAAAGGGAAGTAAGGGAAAGGTAGGGGAAATGAAAAGAAGTGAGGGTTGATGATGAAGAGAAGTGAGGGAAAGTAATAGCAAATGAGAAGAAGTGAAGGATGAGGATGATGAGAAGTGAGGAGAAAGTGAGGGGAACTAAATGGAAATGAGAGGATGGAAGGGAAAATGAGAAGAAGTGAGGGTTTGTGATTAGGAGAAGTGAGGGGAAGTAAAGGCAAATCAGGGAAAATTAATGGTGAGGATGATGAAAAGTGAAAGGGAGTGAGGAGAAATTAGGGAAAATGAGGAGGAGAAAGGGGAAATGAGAGGAAGTTAGGGTTGGAGATGAGGAAAAGTGAGGGAAAGTGAAAGGTAAGGATGAGGAGACGTGAGGGAAAGTGAGGGAAAGTTAGAGGAAGTAAGGAGAAATGAAGGGAATAAAAAGGAAATGGGAGCAAGTGAGGGTCGGTGATGAGGAAAAGTGAGGAGAAGTAAGTGAAAATTAGGGGAAGTTAAATGTGATGATGAGGGTGAGTAAGGGGAAGGTAGGGGAAATGAGAAGAAGTGAGGGCTGATGATGAAGAAAATTGAGGGAAAGTAATGGCGAATGAGAGCAAGTGAAGGGTGAGGATGAGGAGAAGTGAGGGGAAATTAGGAGAAATCTTCTTAATTAATCTTCAATTCGTATGAATTTCCTCGAATTCTGTGGAATTCCTTTGAATTCTTCCAAATTCGGCCATATTTTACTGAAATTAATGGAATATTTTGAATTTTCTCAACCCATTTTGAATTCACCCAGAATTCTTATTAATTTATCCTGAATTCTTTAAAATTCTTTTGAATTCCCTTGAATTTTTGCATTCTCACTCCAAATTTATAGAATTCAATAAATTTATAAAATGTTTTTTGATTGTTTTTAATTCAGTTGAATTTTTTAAAAATTCACCTAGAATTTTTATGAATTTCTTTGAATTCTCCTCAATTTCCTTAAATTTCTCTCAATTTACTAATTCTATTCACTCCTATTTATCTGAATTCAATGGACTGTTTTTTAATTTTATAAAAAATTTTCCATTCATATAAATTATTCTAAATTCGCCCTGAATTCTTTTAAATTAATTTTGAATTCGTATGAATTTTATCCAATTCTCTGGAATTTCCTTGAATTCTTCTAACTTCACTCTTATTTTAATAAAATCATTGGAATATTTTGGATCTTTTTCAGTTAATTTGAAATTCAGCCCGAATTTTTATTAATTTGTCCTAAATTCTTTTAAATTCTTTTGAATTGCCTTAAATTTTTGCAAATTGACTCCAAATTTAATTAACTTAATGAATTTTTAAAATATTTTTAAGTTATTTTTAATTCATTTGAATTTAAAAAAAATTAATTTAGAATTTTGATTAATTTCATTGAATTCTTCATGTTTCCTTTAATTCCCCTAATTTCACTGGAATTTTGTATTTACTTAATTGGTTTTTTATTTTACTTTTTATTTTTTTTAGTGCACTTAAATTCTGTTGAAATTTCCCTAAATTCTAATCGCTCACGTTTTATAAAATTGGATGGAAATTTTTTGATTTTTTAAATTTTGTTCAATCCCTCAAATTCTTATGAATTTTGTCAAAGTCTCTTAAAGTTCCTTGAATTCTTCTCAATTCACTCTGATTTTGTTGAATTCAATGGATTTTTTAATTTTTATCAATTGATCTGAATTCTGTTGAAAGTAATTTGAATTGTTTTGAATTCATTCTGAATTCTTAGTAATTCTGATAAAGTCTCTTTAATTTCCTTGAATTCTTCTGAATTTACTCTAATTTTACTGTAATCAATGGAATTTTTTTCAGTTTATTTGAATTCTTTTGAATGTAACTTGAATTGTTTTTAATTCATTCTGAATTCTCATAAATTTCCTTGAAATTCTGTAAATTCACTACAAATTTGATTAATTAATGATTTTTAAAAATAATTTTGAATTGTTCCAAGTTCATTTAAATTTTTATGAATTTCATCGAAATCTTCTCATTTTGCTTAAATTCCTCTAAATGCACTAATTCTATTCATTCCCATTTATCTGTTTATGAAATTCAGTAGAATTTTTTTCAATTGATTTAAATTCTTTTGAATGTAATTTCAATTATTTTAAATTCATTCTGAATTCTTATGAATTTCGCCAAAGTCTCTTGAATTTTTTTCAACTCTTCTACATTCACTCTAATTTTACTGTGATGAATGGATTTTTTTTTTTAAACTGATTTGAATTCTTTTGAATGTAACTTGAATTGTTTCGAAGTAATTCTGAATTCTTTTAAATTTCTTTAAATTTTTGTAAATTCACTCCAAATTCAATTAATTCAATGACTTTAAAAAATAGTTTTGAATTGTTTTAAGTTGATTTGAATTTTTATGAATTTCATCAAATTTTTCTCATTTTCCTTAAATTCCTCTAAATGCACTAATTCTATGTACTCCCATTCATCCTTTCATGGATTCAGTGCCATTTTTTAAAATTTTAATAAATTTGTTCCAATCACTTGAATTATTCTAAATTCAACCTGAATTCTTTCAAATTAATTTTGAATTCGTATGAAATTCGTCGAATTCTCTTAAATTCCCTTGGTTTCTTCTAAATTCACTCTAAATTTACTGAAATCAATGGAATTCTTTGATTTTTGTTCAATTGATTTGAATTCTTTCGAATGTAACTTGAATTGTTTCGAAGTTTAAGATCGAAATGAAAAGATTCTTATGAAATTTTTTTTTGTATTAAAATAGAAAATACCAGAAAGTTCTGTGTATCTGTGCACGGAAAACAATTGACATTTGAAATGAAACAATTTTAAAAAAATTAAAATTAAAAATTGTTTGACTGTTAAGACTTTTATTGTGAATTTGTATAATTTTGAAAGATATAAAATTGAAACCAAACATGTATAAATATTTCAGTCTAAAATTACTCAATTTTGAACACATTAATTTTAAAATTGTTTAAATTCAAAGAATTTCAATCCTAAATTGTTTAAATTTAAGTTCTATAAACTTAAAATTCACTATCAAGGCTTTCAGGATGAAATGTTACGATTTTGAGATATTTAAGTGAGAAATTTTCCCGCAACTTTTGTTATTTAAATTTGAAACTATTTGATTGAGAGCTTTTTCTTTATTCAAAATTGTTTAATCATTAAAGCTTTCAATCAAAAAATATCTGCCCAGCTTTGAACTCTTTAAATTTTGAACATAAATTTGAAACTTTGTATTTTCAAGTAAAAATTGTTGGATTGTTAAGGCTTTTATTGTGAATTTGTATGATTTTGAAACTTTTCAAACTGAAACCAAACAATTCTGAATATTTCAGTCTAAAATTATTCAATTTCGAACGAATTCAAGTGAATTATTTGAAGTTAAATTTGTTTAAATACAAAGAATTTTAATTCGAAATTGTTGAATTTTGAACGCCTTAAACTTAAAAGTGACTATCAAGGCTTTCAATTTCAAATTCTGGAATTTTGAAAGATTTAAGTGAGAATTTTTCACGCAACTTTTATTATTTTAATTTGAAACTTTTTGACTGAGACCCTTTACTTATTTAAAATTGTGTAATCATTGAAGATTTTAATCACAAAATTTTCTACCGAAATTTCGGCACAAATAGTAATACAAGTTTTTAATCCTTTTTAGGAATTGTTCAACTTTGACGACCTTAAATTTTAAAAGTATACAATTTTTAAACTTTATTTTGAATCTGTCTTTGATTGACCTAGCTTTAAAAGTGTTCAATTTTAAAAATAAATTTAAAGCTTTGTAATTTTAAGGATTAAAAACGCTTGAAGCAAAAAGTTAATTTTCAAAAATGTAAATTTTAAATTGAAAACTATTAAAGTTTCCAATTTTATATTCTACAATTTTGAACATTTGACATTTGAAATCAAACAATTTTGAACATTTGACATTCGAAATCAAACAATTTTGAATATTTAAATTAAAAATTGTTTGACTGTTAATGCTTTTACTGTGAATTTGTTTAATTTTGAAATTTTTTAAATTGAAACCAAACAATTCTGAATATTTTAGTCTAAAATTATTCAATGTTAAACGATTTCAAGTCAAATTATTTGAATCCAAAGAATTTCAGTTCAAAATTGTTCAATTTTGAACGCCTTAAACTTAAATGTGACTGTCAAGGCTTTCAATTTGAAATTTTACAATTTCAAAAGGTTTAAGTGAGAAATCATTCCGCAACTTTTATTATTTGAATTTGAATTTATTTGATTGAAACCCTTTTGCTATTAAAAATTGTTTAATCATTAAAGCTTTCAATGATAAAATTTTTGTTCAATTTTGAACTATTTCAATTCAAAACCAAAAAAGTCCGGCCATTCGTACCGAAATTTCGGTACAAATAGCCCCTTTTCCAAGTCCCGCTATTCGTGCCGAAAAAATCTGGGTATTCTTACCGAAATTTTGGTACACGTAGCCTCAGCCGAAAAATATACTGTTTTGATCATTTAAATTTCAATTTGTTCAGTTTGAAGCATTTTCTGTTGTAAATTATACAATGTTGAATATTTTACTTTGAAATACTCTCTAATATCGAAGAATTTTAAAATAGAATTACACTCTACATTTGAATCAGTCGTGAGCGACTTTTCAAGTCAGTCAGTTGACTCACTGATGAAATCAGTCATTTTGAATGGTCCAATCTCTAATCAGTAATCATTTTGATTAATGTAACCCGTAATTTCAATATGCAAATCAGTCATTTATAGTTAATTTTAATCATTTATTAGAATGTAGGAATTTACGGAAGAATTTTAATTTACAAATTATTTTACTATTTTATTAAAGCAGATAAATCAGTCACTTACTGACTGAAAATCAGTCATTTCAAGTGACTGATTCAGTCAGCAATATTGAATGACTTATCAGTTAAAATGACTGTTTTGTCAGTAGAAATTACTGATATTTCAGTCAAATCTTACGTGATTCATGTAATCAGTCAAATTTTCACTGATTTCAATTAAGAGTGTATTCCTCTTTTAATGCTTGCATTTCAAATAATTGAAAAAAAACATCTGAAACCTGGAAACAAACGGGAGAACAGAATTTTTTTTGAAATTGGTTAGGCCTTGATTTATGTTATTAAAAAAATTTTTTGGTCAAATTCTTAAGAATTGCAACCAAAAAATATTATTTTTCAACAAAAAAGTTCATGTTTGACCAAATAGTTAACTTTCAACTAAAATGACGAATCTTTAACCACAAAAACTTAATTTTTTATAAAATAGTTCAGCTTGAAACCAAGTAGTCGTTCTTTCGACCAAAAAAAAGAATTCTCAAAGAGACACTGTTACTTTTAATCAAATAATTAAATTTTCAACCAAAAAAAATGAATCTTCTATCAAGAAGATTAATGTTCTACCAAGAAAACGAATTTTCAACAAAATTGTTCAATTTTAAAGTCAAAAAGATGAATTTTCAACTAAAATGACGAATTTTCAACCAAAAAAGATGCATTCTCAACGAAAATTGTAATAGTTGATATTTCAGCCAAACAAGATTTGAATGTGAAAAAGTTGAGTTCAACCAAGAAAGACAGATTTCTAAAAAAATACATGAATTTCCAACCAAATAAATGAATTTTCAACTAGAAAAGATGAATTTTCAACCAAAAATGAAACGAATCACAGGGCCATCTTTCGCAAAATTTCCAAATTTTGTTAGAATTTATCATCAGGAAACGTACTAAACGTTATCTTTTTGACAAAACTGTTAAATTTCTACCAAGAAAGATAACCTTAACAAATTAGCTGCATTTTCAACAAAGTAATAATTTTTTTTACAAAATAATCGAATGTTGAACCAATTAATGGAATTTTGAACCTACATGGATGCATTCTGAACCAAATGGTCGAATTTTCAAGAAAAAATTGGAATTTTCGACCAAAACAGATGACTTTAACAAACTAGTTGAATTTTCAACCAAATAAGTGAATTTTTGATCTACAAAGATGAATTTCCAGCCAAGAAGATTTTCTACAAAATTGTTGATTTTTAACCAAAAAAGGTGTATTTGCAACCAAGGAAGAGGAATTTTCTTCCCAAAAGGACGAATTTTTGACAAAACAGTTGAATTTCTACGAAAGGAGATAAATTTAATGAAATAGCTGAATTCGCAACAAAATAATTAAATTTTTTACAAAATAGTTGAATGCTTAACCAAATAATTGTATGAATTTTTGATCTACAAAGATGAATTTTCAACCAAGAAGATTTTCTACAAAATTAATGATTTTCAACCAAAAAAGATGTATTTGCGACCAAGAAAGATGACTTTTCTACCATAAAAGATGAATTTTCAATACAAAGGTGGAATTTTTGACAAAATAGTTGAATTTCTACCAACAAAGATAACCTTAACAAAATAGCTGAATTTTAAACAAAATGATTACATTTTCTACAGAATAGTTGAATTTTTGACCAAATAATTGAATTTGCAACCTACATAGATGCATTCTGAACTAAATGGTCAAATTTTCACAAAAAAATTTAATTTTCGACCAAATAGCTGAATTTTTGATCTAGAAAAATGCATTTTTAACCAAGAGGTTTTTCTACAAAATAGTTGAATTTTTAACCAAATAATTGTATGAATTTTTGATCTACAAAGATGAATTTTCAACTAAGAAGATTTACTACAAAATAGTTGGATTTCTACCAAAAAAAAAATAACATTAATAAAATAGCTGAATTCGCAACAAAATAATTAAATTCTTTACAAAATAGTTGAATTTTTAACCAAACAATTGAATGAATTTTGATCTACAAAGATAAATTTTCAACCAAGAAGATTTTCTACAAAATTGTTGATTTTTGACCAAGAAAGATGTATTTGCAACCAAGAAAGATGACTTTTGTATCAGAAAATATGACTTTTTTACCATAAAAGATGAATTTCCAATCCCAAAAGGACGAATTTTTGACAAAACAGTTGAATTTCCACCAAGAAAGATAACCTTAACAAATTAGCTGTGTTTTCAACAAAATAATAAATTTTCTACGAAATAGTCGAATTTTGAACCAATCAATGGAATTTTCAACCTACATGGATGCATTCTGAACCAAATGATTGAATTTTCAACAAAAAATTGGAATTTTCAACCAAAAAAGATGACTTTAACAAAATAGATGGATTTTCAACAAAATAATAAAAACTTTCAATAAAATAGTCGAATTTTGAACCAAATATTTGGATTTTCAAATAAAAAATATAAGTTTTCAAGCAAGAATGGAATAGTTGAATGATCAATTTAACAAATTACTTTTCAACCAAAAATATGAATTTACAACCACTGGAATGCAGCAAAAAAAATAAATTTTCAACAAAATAGTTCAATCCTCAACCAAATAAATGAATTTTCAACAAAAGAGTTAAGTTTTCAAGAAAAGATGAATTTCCAACAAGAAAGTTAATTTTCAATCAAGAAAGATGAATTTTTAACCAAATAGTTTAATTTAACCACAAATGATAAATTTTCAACCAAATAGTGGATTCCTTAATCAAAAAAAAAAAGAATTTTTAACAAACAAGAAATATTTTTCTACCCAAAAAGGCGAATTTTCAAACAAAAGTGTTAAGTTTTCAAGCTAAAAAATCGAATGTTTTAGAAAAAAGTTTACTTTTAAACCGGAAAAGACGAATTTGTTACGAGAAAGATGAATTTCCAACAAAATAATTAAATTTTCAACCAAAGTAATGAATCTTAAAAAAAAAATTTTAACAAAGTAGTTCTACTTTCAACCATGTAGTTAACCGGGAAGAATTTTCAGAAATACGAAGTGCAGTGTTCCAAATCTCGCCGCAAACTGATTTCATGAAAGGATTTTAAACTGCTAATAAAAGACTATAATTTTTCTATGAGTCTAGATATCTAAAATACGATGCATGTAAAATTATTGAATATGTTTTAGATAAACATTTTTATGGACTAATTTTGGGATAAGTATGCGGAATCTTTTAAATAAAAAAGATGGAAGAAGGGAGAATCCCTTTTTCTGAGAGATATATTGGCCACTTTCGAAATGTAATATAAAAATGAAACAGTCGATTGAGGGGGAGAGGGAGGAAGAAGGGAGTCCAATAAAAAGATATTATGATGACTTTTCGAAACGGAATTCAGAACGATTGACGTGTTTCCCAAACGGTTATTACCAACGTTTAGTGAAGAAAGGAAATCCGATCTTATCACGAGAGTTATATTCTTCAAATCCACCCTAAAAAGGAACGAAGGAAAGGGTATTTCGCAGTTTCTTTTGCTCTAAAAAAATTGACAATGAGTCTTTCAGTCGCTTTTAATTTCAGATTCTGTCGTGCGCTAAGCGCTTCTGAAGGCACCCCAAGGAAATTGTGACTCTTGAAGGGCCTCGTATTACCGGTGACGGATATCGGAGAAATTTTCAGGAGGGGCAGAAATAAGAAATCAGAGGGCAGGGAAAATTTACCGGAAGTATGTTTCAAATACGAACAAAAACCGAGGGGTTAATCACTCCTGCAATCTAGTGTACACTCTCTCAGCAATCTCATGCAATCTCATGCAATCCCATGCAATCCTTTGCAATCCCATGCAATATTTTACAATTTCTTGCATTCCCTCTTATGAAAAAATATTATGTATGAGAAATTTAGTATGGGTTTAAAATGATTTTCCTGTAATGAATTTCTTATAACTTCTTCGCGATTCTAGGAAAATCATTATAGAAAATCAGTATAGAAT
>JAUMHM010000089.1:7740262-7751173 GCA_032362435.1 Melikaiella ostensackeni | reverse complement strand
TGAATTGATGCAAAAAAATAAAGAAAGTAGAAACGAATGATTTATTTATTTACTTAACGTAGGATTTCAAATTATTTCAAGAGATATAATGGGATTCCTCAGATTTCAAGAAATTTTACAGAATTTCAAAGGATTTCAAATATTTCAAATACATCAATGAATTTAAACAAATTTGAAGGAATTCCAGAAAATTTCAAAATATTCCAAGGTATTTTAAATAATTTCAAAGACTTCCAAACATTTCTGGAGATTGAAAGGAATTCCGAAGAATTTCAAGAGTATTCTTATATTAAGAGTATATTTCGAATAATTTCAAAGAATTTTGTAGGATTTCCAAAGATTTCAAGAGATTTCTGCAGAACTTTGGAAAATAAACTAAATGAAATGAAATTTCAAGGGATTCCAAAGATTTCATGGGATTCTAAGGTATTTCAATATATTATACAAGATTTAAAGGATTTTTTAAATCCCCAAGGATTTCAAGGGATTTCAAATATTTCTAGAGATTTAATCGGTTTTTTTTAGAGAACCTTAATGAATAAGTTAAATTAAATTCATATCTAAGGGATTTCAAATGATGTATACTTATTTTAATGGGTTTTTACGATTTCTAAAGATTTCAAGGAATTCTAAGGGATTTTAAAAGATTTCAGGAGATTGAACAAATTTCAAGGGACTGCAAAGAATTTCGTACGATTTTCAAAGATTTCAAAAAATTGTTAAGTATTTCAAGAAATTTCGTAAGATTTTAAGGATTTTATTGAATTTCTCAGGATTTGAAAGATTCCAAAGGATTCCAAAGATTTCTAGGGTTTTGAATGGGTTTTTCAGAGAGCTGTAATGAATAAGTTTAATTTAATTTATATTTGAGTGATTTTAAATGACTTCTACTTATTTTAATAGATTTTAACGATTTCCAAAGATTTCGAGAAATTTTAAGGGATTTCAATGAATTTCTATAGAACTTACGGAATAAATTAAACCTTATTTCAGGGTATTCCAACAATTTCAAGAGTTATGAAGAAATAAAAAAAATGTCAAAGGATTTTAAAGATATGAAGTTATTTTGATAAATTCGAAAGAATTTTCAAGACAATTAAGAAATTTCAAGAAATTTCGAAGAATTTTGTAGAATTTCAAAAGATTTCAAGGGATTTCCAGAGAACTGAATTCTAGAGAATGAAATTGCAAGGAATTCCTAGCGATTCCAAAGATTTCAAGGGTTTTAAAGGTATTTCAAGGAATTTCAAAGTATTCTAGGGATTTGAACGTTTTTTTATATAAAACTTTGATGAATACGTTTGATTTAATTATATTCAAGGGATTTCAAATGATTTATACTTATTTTAATGGATTTTAACGATTTCCAAAAATGTTAAGGATTTTTAAGGGATTTCAACAATTTCAAGAGATATATACGAATTAGGAAAATTTCAAAGTATTTGAAAGGTTTTAAGTTATTTCAAAATATTTTTAAAGAATTTCAAGACATTAACATAGTTTCAAGTGATTTCAAAGAATTTTGTCGGATTTCGAAAGATTTCACTGGATTTCTAGAGAATTAAATTTCAAAGATTGAAATTTAAAGGGGTTTCAAGCGATTCCAAAACAAAACTTTTAACGAATTTTAAGGTAATTCAAGGAATTTCACAAGATTTCAAGGATTTGATTGAATGTCCAAGAAATTCAAGGTATTTCAAAGATTTTTAGGGATTTGGAGTTTTTTCTAGAATTCTAGGAATAAAACAAATTACAAAGGATTTTAAAGAATTTAATTTCCAAAGATTTTGAAGAATTTTGAGAGATTTCAAAAATTTCATGGGATGTTACAGGATTTTGTAGGATTTCCAAATATATCAAGGAATTTAAATTAATTTCACATGATTTAAGGGATTTTGTAGGACCTCCAAGTATTTCAAAGATTTTACGGGATTTTACAAATTTCAAAGGATTTCCAGAGAACTGCGGGAAATAAATTAAGTTTATTTTATTTTCAAGGCATTTAAAATGATTTCAACAAATTCTAACTATTTCAAAGATTTTCAAGATTTCAAAGGAAAACAAATGGGGTTAAACGATTTTGAGGGATTCCTACGAATTTTAACAGATTTCAAAGATTTTAATGATTTTAAAAATATTTCCAAAGGTATAAAGAGATTGATTCTTGATTGATTCTTTCAATATTTTTCTATTATTTATTCTAATGTTCATTATCCTATAATCGTTTTCTATATAATGATTTTCCATAACGAATTTCCTATAATCTATGGAATCTTTTGCAATCTTCTGCAATCCCATGCAATTTTTTGCAATACCATGCAATCTTTTGCAATCCCATGCAATCTTTTGCAATCCCATACAATCTTTTGCAATCCCATGCAATCTTTTGCAACCCCATGTAATATTTTGCAATCCCATGCAATATTTTGCAATCTCATGCAATCTTACACCAGAAATTCAAGTACCTAGCCCCTCGACAAAAACTAGATTACAAGAGAATTTGAGAAAGAACAAGCATAATTCACTTTTTCATAGCAAATCACAGTGGAGAAAAAAGCCCCTTTTTGACAAAAATCGACCAAAAGTAAAATTCTCAATGGATTTCGAGGTTTTTTTTTAGAAATGACCATAAGGAAGCGTTCACATATTACTTAACATTTAAAAAATGGGGGGGGGGGTATTTTTGACCCGATCACGTAACAATTTTAATTGCATGCATTTCTAAAAAAGCAAAGAGCGAAAAAACTGTTGATATCAAATGTGCGCAGAACTGAACGATTTTTCTCCATTACTTGAAATTCGTCGGAAAATTTGAAAAAAAGGTGAAACTTAACAAAGTGGCGGCGATTTGATTAAAAAAAAAACTCAAGTTTTACGAAAAAACACACGCTTATATTTATTGCCAATTTTTTAAAATTTGGCCTTCTGTAAGGAAGGCATCCTTTGAGTTTTAGGCGGGTTAAACCATTTTTGTGGCCGAGAGAATTTTTTTTTTCCTGAAAATGTAGTTTTCTTTTTAAATTATTGTGACAATTAAAACGTCAAAAGAAAAGGCAAACAAGGTGAATTCAAACTATTTTTATTAAAAAAATGCACATTTTGAATATTTTTTTATTAATAGGCTTCATTTTTTTGCGAAAACAACTAGAAATGTCTTGCCAAAGACTCCTTGCTATCATATTTTACATAATTGCAAAAACTGTTGATTGTATTAACAATTTTTTAAACAAATGCTAATTTTAATCTTTTTTATGATTAGGCTTAACTATTGTTTAAATAATTAATAGTTTCTATTAATTTGAAATATATGGCAGCAAGAAGTCTTTGGCAAGCCGTTTCGAGTTGATTTCGTAGAAAAAATCAAGCCCATTCAGGAATAAATGGTCAAAATATCCATTTGTTAATCCAAAATAAAATTTATTGTATCCAGTGTTTAATTTCGTACAGTTTATTAAAAAATGTTGCGTGATTGTTAATTATTTAGAAAAAAAGTTTGAGATACATCAAGTTTAATTAGTACCTATATTAAGTAATGTCAATATTTGTATGACTAAAAAAATATTAAAAATGTAAATATTTTAAAGCGTTCAAAATTGAACAATTTTAAATTGAAATTCTTTGGACTCAAACAATTTTGACTTCAAATAATTCGCTTGAATTCGTTCGAAATTGAATTATTTTAGACTGAGTTATTTCGAATTGCTTGGTTTCAATTAAAAATTTTCAAAATTTTACAAATTCACAGTAAAAGCCTTAACAGTCAAACAATTTTTAATTTAAATATTCGAAATTGTTTGACTTCAAATCTCAAATGTTCAAATGAAGAATATGAAATTGACAACTTTAATAGTTTTCAATTTGAAATTTACGTTTTTGAAAATTAACTTTCTACCTGAAGCAATTTTAATCCTTGAAATTAGAAAGTTTTAAATTTATGTTTAAAATTGAAAAATTTTGAAAGCTGCGTCAATCAAACACAGATTCAAAATAAAGATAAAAAATTGTAAACTCTTAAAATTTAAGGTCGTCAAAACTGAACAATTCCTAAACAGCATTAAAAACTTGTACTGCTATTCGTGCCGAAATGTTGGTGCAGAAAGCCGGACTTTTTCGATTTCAAATTTAAAGAGTTCAAAGTTATACAAAAATTTTGTAATTGAAAGTTTTAATGATTAAACAATTTTAAATAAAGAAAAAACTTCAAGGCTCTCAATCAAATAGTTTCAAATTCAAATAATGAAAGTTGCGGGAAAATTTCAGTTTGAAAGCCTTGATAGTGAATTTTCAGTTTATAGAATTTGAAATTAAACAATTTAGGATTAAAATTATTTGAATTTGAACAATTTTAAATTGAAAATGTTCAAAATTGAGTAATTTTATACTAAAATATTCAGACATGTTTGGTTTGAATTTTATATCTTTCAAAACTATACAAATTCACAATAAAAGTCTTAACAGTAAAACAATTTTTAATTTAAGCATTTGAAATTGTTTGATTTCAAATGTCAATTGTCCAAAATTGTAAAATATAAAATTGAAAACTTTAATCATTTTCAATTTTAAATTAGAAAATATTTAACTTGGAATTATGTATATTTGCAATTGGATACATCCAAACTAGAACGCTTTTCAAATAGAAAGCATTCCTATTTAAACTGCGGTTAGTAACAGGGGGGTGGGGGGCGAATTTTGTTTAAAATTCAATTATTTTGTTAAAGTCATCTTGTTTCGTCGAAAATTCAATTTTTCTGTTGAAAATTCCACCATTTGGTTCAGAATGCCTCTATGTAGGTTAAAAATTCAACTGTTTTGTAAAAAATTTAATTATTTTGTTGTAAATTCAGCTACTTTGTTAAAGTTATCTTTTTTGGTAGAAATTCAACTGTTTTGTCAAAAATTCTTCCTTTTTGGTTGAAAATTCATTTTTTATGGTAGAAAAGTCATCTTTCTTGGTTGCAAATACATCTTTCTTGATTGAAAATCAATTATTTTGTAGAAAATCTTCTTGGTTGAAAATTCATTTTTTTAGATAAAAAATTCAACTATTTGGTTCAAAATTCAAATATTTTGTTGAAAGTTTAATTACATTGTTGAAAACTCAACTATTTTGAGTCATCTTTTTTGGTCGAAAATTCAATTTTTTTGTTGCAAGTTCGACGATTTGACTCAGAAAGCGTCTATGTAGGTTGAAAAATCAGTAATTTGGTTAAAAATTCAAATGTTTTGTAAAAAATTTAATTATTTTGTTGACAATTCAGCTATTTTGTTGAATTCATCTTTTTTTGTAGAAATTCAATTGTTTTGTAGAAAATTCGTCCTCTTGGGTTGAAATTCATCTTTTATGATAGAAAAGTCATCTTTCTTGGTTGCAACAACATCTTTCTTGGTTGAAAATCAACTATTTTGTAGAAAATCTTCTTGGTTGAAAATTCATCTTTATAGATCAAAAATTCAGCTATTATTTTAATTAATTATTTTCTTAAAAGTTTAATTATTTTGTTGAAAATTCAACCATTTTATTAAAGTCACCTTTTTTGGTCGAAAATTTATTTTTTTTGCTGAAATTTCGACCATTTGGTTCAGAATGCATCTATGTAGGTTGAAAATTCAATTATTTGGCTAAAAATTCAGCTATTTTGTAAAAAATTTAATCATTTTGTTGCAAATTCAGCTATTTTGTTAAAGTTATCTTTTTGGTAGAAATTCAAGTGTTTTGTCAAACATTCGTCTTTTGGGTTGAAAATTCATCTTTTATGGTAGAAAAGTCATCTTCTTTGGTTGAAAATCAACTATTTTGTAGAAAAACTTCTTTGTTGAAAATTCATCTTTGTAGACCATAAATTCAACTATTTGGTTCGAAAATTAACTGTTTTGTTGAAAGTTTATTTATTTGATGAAAGTTCAAATATTTCCTTAAAGTCATCCTTTTTGGTCGAAAATTAATTTTTGTTGTTGAATATTCGACCATTTAGTTCAAAATGCATCTATGAAGGTTGAAAAGTCAATAATTTGGTTAAAAATTCAACTATTTTGTAAAAAATCTAATTATTCTGTTGAAATTCAGCTGTTTTGTTAAAGTCATATTTTTCTTGTAGAAATTCAACTGTTTGCTTTGTAGAAAAGTAATTTTCTTGGTTGAAAATCAGGCCTACAAGTGGGAGTAACGTTATGAACTTAGATAACGTTTAGTATGTTTCCTGATGATAGATTGTAACAAAATTTGGGAATTTTGCGAAAGCGGCCCTGCAATTCGTTTTATTTTCGATTAAAAACTATTTTTTTAAACTGGAAATGTAACTATTCGATTTTTGGTTGAAGATTCATCTTTTTGATGGAAAATTTAACTACTGTGTTAGAAATTCGTTTCATTTTTGGTTGAAAATTGGTCTTTTCTAGTTGAAAATTCATCTTTTCTAGTTGAACATTCATTTATTTGGTTGGAACTTCATGTATTTTGTTAAAACTTCATCTTTCTTGGTAGAAATAAACTATTTTTTATTTTAAATTCAAATCTTGTTTGGTTGAATTATCAACTATTACAAGTTTCGTTGAGAATTCATATTTTTTGGTTGAAAATTTGTCATTTTAGTTGAAAATTCAATTATTTGGTAGATAATTAAACTATTTGGTGGAAAATTAACTTTTTTGTCGAAAAATCATATTTTTGGATTGAAAATTCAACTGTTTTGTAGAGAATTCATCTTTTTGGCTTCAAAATTCAACAATTTTGTTGAAAATTAATTTATTTTGTTCAAAATTCGTCTCTTTTGGTAGAACATTAATCTTAGTAGAAGATTCATTTCTTTTTTGTCGAAAATTTAACTCTTTGATTAAAAATTCATCTTTCTTGGTTCAAAATTCAACTACTTGTTTGAAAGTAAGATTACTTTGTCAAAAATTAATTTTTTTAAAGATTCATCCCTTTAGTTGAAAATTTATATATTTTGTTTGAAATTCATGTTTTTAGTTGAAAACTTGACTCTTTTGTGGAAAATTCGTCTTTTTGTGTAAGAAAATATTTCTTGTTTGAAGAAGATTAATTTTTTTTTGGCTGAGGATTCCACTATTTGGTTAAAAATTCATCTTGCTTGATTGAAATTTAACTTTCTTGTTGAAAATTCATCTTTTCCGTTCAAAAGTCAACTGTTTTCTAAAACATTCGACTTTTTAGGTTGAAAACTTAACTCTTTTGTTGAAAATTCATCTATCTGGTTGAGGACTGAAATATTTTCTGAAAAATTTGCTTTTTTTTCGTTGCATTCAACTGGTTGTAAATTCGTATTTTTTTTGTTGAAAAGTAATTTGTTGAACTGATCGTTTAACTATTTCATTTTTGGTTAAAAACTTATATTTTTGGTTTGAAAATTCAAATATTTGTTTCAAAATTCAACTATTTTGTTGGAAGTTTAATTATTTTGTCGAAAATCCATATATTTTGTTAAAGTCATCTTTTTTGGTCGAAAATTTAATTTTTTTGTTGAAAATGCGACTATTTGGTTCAGAATGCACCCATGTAGGTTGAAAATTCAATTACTTGGTTAAAAGTTCAACTGTTTTGAAAATGATTAATTATTTTGTTGAAAACGCAGCTATTTAATTAAAGTTGTCTTTTTTGGTAGAAATCCAAATGTTTTGTCAAAAATTCGTCCTTTTTGATTGGAAATTCATCTTTCATGGTAGAAAAGTTATCTTTCTTGGCTGCAAAGACATCTTTCTTGCTTGAAAATCAACTATTTTGTAGAAAAATGGTCTCTTTTGCTTGAAATTTCAACTATTTTATATTAATGCAACTTTTTTTTTAACACTTAATATTTTTAGTTAAAAATTAATATTCTTAGTCAAAAATTCGTCTTATGGGATTGAAAATTCATCTCTTTTGGTATTTTGGACTGTGAAATCTGATATTTTGATATTTTTAATTATTCTTGATTCATTGCCGAAGGCATATTGGCAACTAAACTCACTAGAAACGCGAAAAAACGATTAATAATTGTGAAATCCGTCTTTAAAATTTAAGAAATTCAAATCAGAATAAATCAGAATTTAAATTCCTCTTTAACGACTAACATTCAAATTTAACTATGAAATTCCTGAAAATTTAAAAAAACCAAGAATCCAACGATGAAATTTGGACTAAACACTCTGAAATGTCTCTGTTCAATTAGAAAAAAAACCCAAAAATAAAAAAATAGATAAAAGAAAAAGAAAGAGAAGGCAACCTCCATATCCCCTTCCTTCTCTTTTTATTCTTTCGTCTCTTTCTTTGATAATTTTAATTCTTTTAAAATAAATAAATAAACATTTACAATGTTTACCAACGTTTATTTATTTATTCTTTTTCTTTGATAATTTTAATTCTTTAAAAATAAATAAATAAACATTTACAATACCTACCAACGTTAATTTATTTAATCGAAAAGAATTGAAGTTATCAAAGAAAAAGACGAAAGAAAATAAAAGAGAAGGAAGGGTGAGGCTGCTTTCTCTTGCTTTTTCTTTCCTCTATATTTCATATTTGGGGTTTTTTCATTCTGAATAGAGACATTTGAGGGTGTTTGGTCCAAGTTTCATCGTTAGATTTTTGCCTTTTTTTAATTTCCAGGAATTTCACAGTTAAATCCGTGTTTAGCCAACGGCTACGTTACTTTCAGGGGTTGGGGGGGGGGTGTAAAGACTAAACTACGTTTGCCGAGTAGTGAGGGAAGGGTAAAAAATGGACCAACATTTTGTGGGTTGATTTATTGGTAACGTAGTTTATAGACAGTCCCCTACCCGCTTACCGTTTCCTTCCTACACTTTTTAAATATTATAACATCTAAATTTAAACATTTTGAAATCTTCTCCCCCAAAGAAAAAGTAAAAGTTATTTCCCCACTCGAAAAATCTCTATTGACCCCAAAACACCCTCTTTCAACCCCACAACAACTGAGCCTTCTCAGCCAGCAGGTCAAACTATTGTAAGAATCGTAGCATTTTTCCCCCATTCCAGCAATTTACCTTGCCGTAATATTTTCGTCAAGACTCAGTTTTTGACAAAGCCGAATTTGGTTACATCCCTCGGGAAGTGAAAATAGTGCCCCTTTGTGTGTCTCGTTCTAATAGCACTGCTGTGGTTGCCACGTGAAGTGAACTATGCCATTTTCGGTACGTTGATTCGTACCTCTTCGAGCCTATTTCTATTTTTCTATTATCTATTGTGTTTCCAATGCTGATGTCATAAAGGGCCTTGACGTGAGACATTGAAGGCCTACAACGTGACCGAGAGGCCCATCCAACATCTCTCCCCTCGTCTTCTTGTATAAAAGGGCAACCTCTGAAGTCTGAGCAAAAGAGACAGCCTAAACACTCGAGGTGCTTGAGAAATAAGGACAGGTACCGAAAATGAGAGGAATATAGTGATGGAGGTTGGAAGGTGGAGGATGGAGTGAAAAAGACGGGAGGGAAGAAACAGGTCCTCCTCCCTTTTCACCCTCTTCACCCTTTTCTCCCTTTTCTCATTATCATTCTCCTGCCCTTCCTCACCTCACCTTTCTGAGAGGTCCTGGATATTTCCTCTACTTGCCAAGCAATAAAGCTTTGCTCACAATTTTTATCCTTGAAGCCCTGAAACCTTGAAAGAAACTAACCACCATCTCACTAAATAAATATTAAAGAGTGTTTTTTTTTCGAATTGGCTTCAATCATTCAATTATAGAAATGTAAAGGAAGGGATAATGGATTATTTATTTAGTTCAAGGATGTCAATCGTACTCTTTCAACATTCAGAACGTTTCCAAATTTTCATCCTTGATGTTCCAAAAGTATGTTGAAAGAAAAAACGCAGCACAAAAATCGGATTAATAGTGACTTTGAACGTTCTCAAATTTTTTTGAAATTCGACTTTAGATCTATATTGCGAAATTGAAGTCTTTGTACGATTTGATTTTCTTTTTTATTATAGTGTTTCTGTTCACTTCAATAATTCTAAATTTCAAAATTTTCGAAATCATGAACCACTGTTCAATTTTGAATCTTTACTAATTGTTCTGAAATTCTATTCTTTGTAAACTTTGATTTACATTTTCATTAAAGCGTTTCTGATGACTTCAATAATTCTAAGTTTCAAAAATTTACAAATTTTTAACCACTGTTAAATTAATTTTTTTATTACATATTATGTTTCTGATGACTTCAATCGTTCTGAATTTCAAAAATTTCCAAATTATTAGCCACTGTCCACTTTACTTTTTTATTACATATTGTATTTCTGATGTCTTCAATAATTGTAAGTTTCAAAAATTTCCAAATTTTTAGCTACTGTTAAATTTACCTTTTTATTACATATTGTGTTTCTGATGACTTCAATAATTCTAAATTTCAAAAATTTTCAAATTATGAACCACTGTCCAATTTCGAATCTTCACTAACTGTTCCGAAATTCAAATTTTTATACAATTTCATTTACATTTTTATTAAAGTGTTTCTGATAACTTCAATAATTCTGAATTTCAAAAATTTCCAAATTTTCATCCACTGTCCAATTTACTTTTTTATTACATATTGTATTTCTGATAACTTCAATAATTCTAAATTCCTAAAATTTCTAAATTATGAACTACTGACGAATTTCGAATCTTCACTAATTGTTCCGAAATTGAGATCTTTATACACTTTGATTTACATTTTTATTAAAGTGTTTCTAATGACTTCAATCATTATAAATTTCAAAAATTTCTAAATTATAAACTACTGACGAATTTCGAATCTTCACTAATTGTTCCGAAATTGAAATCTTTATACATTTTGATTTACATTTTTATTAAAGTGTTTCTGATGACTTTAATCATTATAAATTTCAAAAATTTCTAAATTATAAACTACTGACGAATTTCGAATCTTCACTAATTGTTCCGAAATTGAAATCTTTATACA
>JAUMHM010000089.1:7725017-7737447 GCA_032362435.1 Melikaiella ostensackeni | reverse complement strand
TTTATGGTAATAGGAAGACGAAAATTTACGTAAGAAATTTTTTGACCCCCCCCCCCCCCTAAGTAAGGATTTATAAGATTTAACGCCCCCCCCCCAGCCTTACGTAATTAATAAACGCTCCCTGAGCCATTTTGCTAATTTTAAATCTTTTAAAAATTTCCGACGGATTTTAAAGAAGGAAGATATATATACCTCCCCAAAATCTGGAAGAAAATTAAAAAATATCTCAAATAGATCAGAAATTATAGAGGTTTAATGAACAAATTTGCGTTTTTTTAAAAACAAAGTTCAAATACTCTTAACTTTGCAAAAATTTTTTTTCTCAAGTTGGAAAAATAAGTCTCGCCTATTTTTTCTCAATAAAATAGTATTTTGCGGGAACTTTTTTCTTTTCAACATCGTCAATAGTTATAATTTTCAACCCTGAATATTATAAGCCCTAATTTTGTGAAATTTGTATTTTTCAGCAGTATCCAAGAAATACAACCTCAACATTTTCTTGAGAAAGCAACAAGAAAGAACCAACCTAATGAGGATACAAGAGCCTCTAATCAAAACCCTTTGTTAAAAATTCGAATCGCATAAGTTGATTGATAGGATTTTTATGCATTTCAAATTACTCTTCGCGCATATCATTACCACCTGCCCTAAACCCTAGGTTTAGCTAAGATCGTCCCTGAAAGCTAGAAAGAGAAAGAAAAAAAGAATGAGGACTAAGAGAGAGAGAGAGAGAGAGAGAGAGAGAGAGAATGAGAGAGAGAGAGGGAGGGAGGGACCAAGGGAGAGAATAAATGAAAGGGGAAAAAATAAAAATAAAAAAGGATAGAGAAAGGAAGCAAAAGGGATACAGAGATGTTATTCTCCCTGCAGAGCGCATCATCGAAGAAACGAGGTTCTCTCTCGCTCTCTTCTCTCTTCGTCTGGTCCCTTCAGTATCTTCTTTTTCTCTCGCACTTTTTATTTTTCCCTTCTCTTTCTTCCCTCTTCTTCCCCCTCAAACCCCTTGGTGACTACACTATCGAAAACCATAAACATCTTCCCCCACACACGTTTGGGCATGTGTGGGTGTGTGTACGTGTGTGGGTGGGTCTCCGTGTGTATCCATGTATGATCCACTCTCTTGTGTGCCAGATTTTTCATGTGTGCAAGTGAGAGACACACATGTAACAGCTACCGGTTTTGAGAGCCTTTGCGTCGTACAGTAGCTGGCATTATAGCTGTTCGTGTTTTGTATACATCAAACAGCTGAGATCCTGTTCTTCGTTTACGAGATTTCCTAGTCCAGAGAAACGACCACTAATTTTCTGTTTCTAGGTTGATTCAGAACCAATCTATTCAAATTATACTATTTTTCAAAATAGAAAAAGGTAATAATCCAAAACAACACATTTCTAAAAATTGCTAACTTCCTTTAATTTGTATATTATATTTAAATAAAAATAGATTTATTTTTCATTTTTGGTAGAGATCGAAATGAAATCTACTCTCTTATGAAAATTTAATGTGTACTAAAAGAGAACTCCCAAAAAGTTCACAAATCAAAAATAAATTTCGATACTATCCTCTTTTTCGGCTTATTAGAGATAAGTGTACAATAAATGTCCAAGATGAAAAAAGAGGGAGAAAAAGAGAGTCAACCAAAACAACTTCTCACTCTTTCTTTTCTCCGTATTTTCTATACTACTGGGGACCAACATGTTTCGAAGTCAATTTAGACCAAAAAGGTCCGTGGTGCATGGCAAACTTTTTAAACCAAATTCAAGATGATTGAAAGTGAATTTCATATTGATCTTAAAGATTTTTGATTTGAATAAGAAAATGGAAAGATTGACCAAACAATACTTGATAATGAAAAATGTTTAAATAATACTTTTAGGTAATATTTGAATTTAATTATTTTTTATTTCGGTTTATTTTTATTTTTTCTATGCTCTGCTGATGTGATGTGTAAGATATTAAAATCTGGTTAGTGGTCAGCTTCAGGTTTTTGAGAACTACTAATTGATTATTAATCAAGGTTACTTAAAAGCAGTGTAAAAAATTAATTAGAATGAAAAATGATAAAATAATGTAAGGCCTTCGTAGTTTCATTAATTTTGAACGAGCGGTCTTTAAAATTCGACGTTTTTGAATTGACAGAACAAAGTAGGTGGCATCAAAATTGGATACTTTGTTTAAACGAAAGGCATCGAAATGTTAACCGATTTCAAATTGGTAATATAAATTTAATATACAAATAAAATTTTTAAAAAATAGATCCTTTTTAATAAATTGAGTTAATCCTTAATACCTTGATTAAAAGAATCTTAATAGTATTCATAGGCAACCCTGTAAATTCAAACAAATCCTTTCTCCTTAAAAGGAGACGTCAGAGTTGGGATTTTTTTTATCTCATAAATTCCCTACTGAGACTTCATTGGATGAGTATTAATTTGCCAAAACATTATTTGTTAGTGGCCATCCGTTATCGAAGAAACCTTCTCTTTTGGAAATTATTTTTATGGATTAAAATGTTTATTTATTAAATTCTGATGTAAAATTATGTAAATAAAACGTTTTTAACACTTGTTTTTAACAAAAAATTCAGCTGTTGAAAATTGAAGCAAATTGAAAATTGAGTTTTCAAGAGTTGAATTTTCTACATTTGAAAATAGAAGAAAATTAAAAATGCAATCGTTGAAAATTCAATTTCAAATTTTCTTTGATTTTCAATAATTGAAAATTCAACTGTTTAAAATTCAATTTTTACTTTTCTATTAATTTTAATAATTGAATGAAAAGCGAATTTTATATTAAAACAAGTGTTAGAATTGTCATATTTAGATAATTTTCCATGAGAATTTAATAAATAACCAATTCAATCCATGAAAAAAAAATTGAAAGAAGTCAATTTTTTCGAAAACGGGCGGCCGTTTTTTTCTTAAATTTTTAATAGTTAACAGTTCATTTTTTGTTTGTTAAAGATTCATCACTTCAGTTGAATTTCGTCTTTTTGGTGTGAAAGTCGTCTGTTTGGTTGCAAGTTCAACTGTTTTAATGAAAACTTGCCTTTTTTGGTTGAAAATTCAACTGCTTTGCAGATAATTCGTTTTTCTTTTTGCTTGAAACTTAACAATTTGGTTGGAATAATTTTTATTTCTTGACTGAAAAATCTTTCTTCGTTGAAAATTCACCTCTTTGATTGAAAATTGATCTATTTTATTGAAAATCCAACTATTTGGTGTAAAAATTAATCTCTTGTGATTAAAAATCTTATTCTTTGATTGAGATTTTAATTATTTTGTTGAAAATTTGACAATTTTGTTAGAAATTCATTCTTTTCGACTGAAAATTCGTCTTTTTGGGTTGAAAATTAAACTATTTAGTTGGAAAGAACTTTTTTGTTGAATATTCATGCTTTCGGTTTAAAAGTTTAACTGCATTGTAGAAAATTCATCTATTTGGCTTGAAACTACAACAATTTGGTTGAAATTGTTTTTCTTTTTTGACTGAAAAATCATTTTTGGTTGAAAATTCCTTTCTTTTGTTAAATCTCGTCTTTTTGGTTTAAAACCACATCTCTTCTGGCAGAAATTTTGTTGCATCATCTTTTTTGTTCAAAAACTTAATTGTTTGATTGAAATATAATCTCTTTTAGTTAAAAGTTGAACCACTTTATAAAAATTCATTTTTTTAATCGAAAATTAATCTTTGTTAGTTGAAAATTCAACTATTTGGTTGCAAATTCATGTATTTTGTTGAAAATTCGTTTTTTTGAATAGGAAATTAATTCTCTTGATTGAAAATACATCTTTTTGGTTTAAAATTAAACTACTTTGTGGAATGCCGAACTCCTTTGTTAAAAACCTTATTCTTTGGTTGAGAATTTATTTATTTTTTCGAAAATTTGATAATTTTGTTGAGAAGTTATCCTTTTTCGATGAAAATTCGTCTTTTTGGTTTGGAACTTCAACAATTTGGTTGAAATTGTTTTTCTTTCTTAACTGAAAAATTTTTCTTGGTTCAAAAATTCAACTCCTTCGTCAAATTTTGTCTTTTTAGCTGAATTCAGCTATTTTCGATTCAAAATTAAAATCTTTTCTGGTCGAAAATTGAACTAATTGGTTGAAAGTTGAACTACTTTGTTAAAAAGTATGAAAGAAATTTCTCTTAAATACGTTCTTTTTTTAGTTTTAATTTTTTTAAAATATTTTTTACACTTACTTTTTATTTTAAAAAGTAATTATTGACTGATTTAAAAGTGCTACTTTTTAAATACTTTTTTATTTTTTAAGGATACTTTTTTCTTCAGAAGGGTACTTTCTTGATACTTTTTTTAGTTCCATACAGCACTTCGAAGCCTGTATATGTAATGTAAAAACTGCAAGGATGTTCTGTCAAGTATTTTCAAATTTTATAATTTTACATGAATGTGCAACACTCTGCACTTGTACATTATAGCACATTAATAACAAACCAAATAGTTTCTTTTTAAGACCCTTGCCAATCAATAACCATATCCAAGGCCCTCCTAACGTCAAAACCGTCCTTATAATGAAGTTCTCTTCCATATATTGTGAAAAATAGTCCAATTTTTCATAATTTTTCATTTTAATTTTACTCCTTTTATTTTACAGGTGTTTAATGTAGCTATCAGATTACTGCTGGCCACGCACAAAGATTGAGTATCCTAGAATTGGTCCACGAACAGATCATTATGGAGGCGGACTGCTTTTCTGCCCTTCATTTCTTCTACTTTTCACCGTTGCTACTTTACTCTTAAATAACCATAGGCCATTCTAAGGTAACGGTTCGGTCGCCATAAGGAAGAAGTTAAAAGGCAAAAGCATTGCCTTCAGGAAAGTTAGAGGGGCAAGTAAAACTGGAAATAGGCTCGAGAAGAAAAGCAAGAAACCAGTAACAAGAACAGAAATAAAAGTCTGTGATGCTGCTTCCATCTGAGTTGGAAATAAAATTGGAACAGTCATCAAGGTGAACCTTATTTCACCATCGCTCTCAATTTTATATAGTTATAGATAAAAAATAATTGAGTAGAAAAGATATTGAACAATTATTCAGAAGTATTTGTTTCACTATCCTCTATCGAGCATCAAACTTTTCTTCTTCAAAAGTAATTTCGTGATTCCGTCCTTTTAATCATCGATGTGATCAATTAGGACACCCAAAACTCAGAGCAGATATCGCCGCACCATTTGGCACGTTTTCTAGCATTTTCTATTATGCATGGCGAATCGCTTTTCGCTGAAATTTCGGGCATGCGCAGTGGATGTTATTTTTTTACGCATGCGCCAAGTTTAGCCATTAGCTGATCATCCTGATTGCCATGAACAATCCAAAATTATAGAAAAGATGCGCCCCAAGGAGCCAAAAAGAATGGCAACATCTGCTCTGAGTTTTGGGTGTCCAGCCTAATTGAAAAGAGATTAAATTGAAATTATGACAAAAATAATTTATGACAAATTACAATCCGAACAAATGAAAATTAGGTTAAATGGTATTTCGTTTAATTGTACAATTTGAATAAAACAAAATTCAGTTGCATCAGCCAAATTTGTCAGGCTCTTCAGGAATGTTTTAACAGACATTTTATGGTCCAAAACAGTAGAACACTAAAACACGAATTTTATCTTCGCCACATAAAGTGAAAAAGTTTAGAGTTAGAGATAAGCCCGAGGGATTTAGGATTTTCACAAATATTTCCTTAGCCCTGAAGATAAGATCTTAACAGGGGATTGTTGTCGAACAAGCTTAAAGTCATTTACCTGACGAGAAAAATCGACTTCCCCTAACCGGACCATAAAACAAAAGGAAGGAAAAAAAACAAAACTACTGCCTCTATTTCGGAAGCAGAGTATGATGTGTATCGAGGAGGAAACCTGTTCCCGGTTTTTTTCCACGAAAGTCCTCTGAATTTCTGGCTAAGGTGGCCTATCTCGAGATCGCTTTCTATTTTTAGACACAGGTACTCTCTGACATCACAGATTCACAGGTCCATATAATATAGAATAGGAGACCGCGTCCTTGAGAATGCTTTTGAATTCCGAGTTTGAACCCTCTAAAGAATCTCATCTTCACATAACAAACATCAATCTTCGAGTGTAATTCAGTAGCGGCTAGTTCGGACCTACCAGAGGTTCTCAAATTTAAAAGCAAAATGCACAAAAACGGAAAAAGATCTAGGGGCCAATTACAAAATACATAACAACTCCTGATAATAGAATGCAACAACTCCTAGCAAGGGTAAAAAATACCCTAGGATGGTCAATAAATGTTTAACAACAGTCAACATAACAACTTTCGGATGGTCAGTCTCAACCTTAAAAACGCAACGGTCAATAACAACCTTAGCATAGGTCAAAAACAACATTTGGAAAGTCAATGACATTCTTAAAGAACCAAGTGTCATTAAAACCCCCCAGAAACTGTCTATAATCATCTTAGAATGGCCAGTAACAACTTTAGCAATTAGCAATAATAACCCATAGTAACAGTCAATAACAATTTCTTACCATCGATTAATAACAGCGGAAAAGAACAGCCTTAGGAAGGTCAAAAGCAACATTAGAAAAGTCAGTAACAGCATTAGGAAAGTCAATAACATTCATGAAAACCAAGGGTCACTAACAACTTTCAGCAACAGTCTATAATCACGTGAGGATGGTCAGTAATAACCTTTTCAGTGGTCAATAACAACCCATAGTAACAGACAATAAAAATTCCTTATCATCGGTCAACATCAACGGAAAAGAGAAATCTTAGGAATGTCAAAAACAACATTAGAATTAGTAACAACATTAGGAGGGTCAATAACATTCTTAAAAAGCCAAATGTTATTAGAAATCTCCAATAACAGACTAGAATAACCTTAAGATGGTCAGTAACAACATTATCAATGGTTATTAACTACCCATAGTAATAGACAATAAAAATTCCTTAGCACTGGTCAATATCAACGGGAAAGGACAATCTTAGGAAGGTCAAAAACAACATTAGAAAGGTCAGTAAAGATGTTAGGGAGATCAATAACATTCTTTAAAAAATCAAGGGTCATTAACAATCTCCAGCAACTGTCTATAATACTATAATCACCTTAGGATGGTCAGTAATAACTTTATTAATGGTCGATAATCTCGTCAATAACAAACCATATTAACAGACAATAAAAATTCCTTAGCAACAGTCAATATCAACTGAAAAGAACAACCTTAGGAAAGTCAAAAACAACATTAGAAATAACATTCTTTAAAAAATCAAGGGTCATTAACAATCTCCAGCAACAGTCTATAATACTATAATCATCTTAGGATGGTCAGTAATAACTTTATCAATGGTCAATAATCTCGTCAATAACAACCCATATTAACAGACAATAAAAATTCCTTAGCAACAGTCAATATCAACTGAGAAGAACAACCTTAGGAAAGTCAAAAATAACATTAGAAAGATCAGTAAATATATTAAGAAGGTCAGTAACATTCTTAAAAAACATGGGTCATTAACAACCTGCAGCAACAATCTATTATCACCTTAGGATGATCAATATTAACTTTATCAGTAGTCAGTAACCTCGTCAATAACAACCCATATTAACAGACAATAAAAATTCTTTAGCATCGGTCAATATCAGCAAAAAAAACAACCTTAGGAAGAACAAAAACAACATTAGAAAGGTCAGTAACAACATTAGGATGCTCAATAACATCCTTGAAAACGGTCAAGAGAATCCTTTAGAACCGATTGTTTTGATGTTGTTATTCGCAACACATACATATTATCTTAAATAACGTTAATTTCCGTAGAAATAATAACTGTTTGGCAGGAAATACAGCTGATGGTACCAGACGCTGAGGAAAAAAAACTTGACCCTATCAGACCAAACTACTACCCCTAATCGTGAAAAACCATGCTTTATAAGTGTGAAAATTGCTTAGAGTCCCTTGAAATTCAATTTAATCCCATTTATTTGCCAAAGTTCTCTAAATATCCCTTGAAATCTTTGGAAATCATACAAAATTCTTTAAAATCCCTTACAATCTTCCAAATTTCTTGAAATCCTTTGGAATCTCTTAAAATCCCTTAACTTCTTTGGAAATTGTGAAAATCAATTGAAATAAGTATAAATCATTTGAAATCCCTTGAATTTTAATTAAATTAAACTTATTCATTAAATTTCTGTAAAAAAAAACGTTTAAATCCCTAGAAATCTTTGAAATGCCCTGAAATTTTTTAGATCTCATTAAATCCTTTGAAATCCTTTGAATATGAATTAAATTAAACTTATTCATTAAGATTCTCTAAGTAAAAGTTTAAATCGCATGAAATCCTTGTAGATTGAATAAAATCATTTAAATCTTCTGAAACACCTTGAAATATCTTGAAATCCCTTGAAATCTTTGGAATTGCTAGGAATCCCTTGAAGTTTTATTTCATTTCATTTATTTTCCAAAGTTCTCTAAAATCATTGGAAATCTTTGATTATCCTACAAAATTCTTTCAAATCCCTTGAAATTTTTTTAATCTCTTGAAATTCCTTGGAATCCCTTAAAGTCCCCGAAAATGTTTGGATATCTTCGAAATCCTGGAAAATCCCTGAAAATGTTTCGAAATCTTACGAAACTCGTTGAAATACGTGGAAATATTTTTAAATCTCTTGAAAACTAATGAAATCCTTCAAAATTAGTTGAAATTTTTGGAAATCCTATATAATCATTTAAAAAATTTTATAATCCGTGGAAGTCCCTCGAAATTTGAAATCATTCCAAATCTCGAGAACTTTGTTACGAAATCTGATAAAATTGCTTAAAATCCGTTAACATTCTCTGGAATTCCTTGAAATTCGTTGGAATCCATTAATGTATTTGAAATCTTTGCACACATTTGGAAATCTGTGAAATTTCTTGAATCCGTGATATCCTGTTAAATCCCTTGGAATAATTTGAAATACTGCGTTAAGTAAATAAATAAATCATTCGTTTGTAGTTTCTCTATTTTTTTGCATTAATTCTTTCAATACTTCAACATTATTCATTTTTATACTGATTTTCTTATATAATGATTTTCTATTATGATTTTTCTAGATCACGGAAAAGTTATAAGAAATTCATTATAGGAAAATCATCATAGACCTATACTGAATTTCGTATAATATTTTCTCTTAATAGGGGGTTACAAGGGAATGTAATGCATGTACATTTCAAACAATCTTTCAAATAACTAGATTCCCTTATATTCTAAGCCTCCATCTAAAGATTAAACACGAATATGACATTTTGATTTATAAAATTTTTGTTCACTTGCAGTTGTCTTGCAGCTCATTTTTAAAAGTGAACATTTTAAGAATGGAAAAAATAATTTAATTCTTTTACATATGAGGGAAAAAACTACATAAAACATTCCGAGTTCTCTTGTAACAAAAGGTGAAATGTAATGAATCCTTTGTGAATTTTTTTTCTCTTCCGACTGAGGGCTACTGAGCTGACTCGCTACCGTGTTACCCACAAAGCACTTTGTTGGCTGAATTTCATTAGATTTCAGAAAGCAACGAATCGAGTTTCCTCTCGACTGTTTTGAGGTATGTACCAACACATATATAGACTTGATCTCTTGAAAGCAATAATATGAGGTATACGATTTCGTGCAAAAGCGAGTACAACCATTCGTTATAGATTTAACCTTCGAAAAGCTCGACTCACATTTGATCGTTTTGCAGTTTGTAGGCTGCATCGTCTGCAATTTCCTCTATATTTTCTGGTTTAGCCACATACATCCGTTGTTTCATCAGTAATCTGTGAAATGAAGCCTTATTAGAAAGTGGCCTTATCTAGTATAGACTCGCTGCATTATTTTTTTATACTCTCTTTGTGATGTTATTGAGCATCCTTATGTTGTTACCCACATTTCAAATGTTGTTTTTGACCTTGCTAAGGTTGTTTTTTTCCGATGACATTGACCAATGCTAAGAAATTTTTATTGTCTGTTACTATAGGTTTTCATGGAAGAGGTTATTGACAATTGATAAGGTTATTACTGACCATCCTGTGGTCATTATAGACTGTTGCTGGAGGTTGTTAATAACCCTTGGTTTTAAGAATGTTATTGACCTTCCTAATTCTGTTACTGGCCTTTTTAATGTTGTTTTTGACCTTTCTAAGGTTGTTAAGGTTAAGGTTGTTTTCTTTGATATTGACTGATGGTAAGAAATTTTTATTGTCTGTTAGTACGAGTTTGTTATTAACCATTGTTGAGGTTCTTACTGAGAATCCTAGGGTGATTATAGACTTCTGCTGTGGGTTTGTTAATGATCCTTGGTTTTTTAAAAATAGTATTGACCCTCCTAGTGTTACTACTGACTTTTCTAATGTCGTTTTTGACCTTTCTAAGGTTGTTCTTTTCCGTTGATATTGGCCGATGGTAAAGAATTTCTATTGTCTGTTACTTTGGTCTTCAAGAATATCATTGACTTACCTAATGTTGTTTTTGACCTATGTTAAGGTTGTTATGTTGACTGCTGTTAAACATTTATTGTCTCTCCTAATGTTGAGTTTGTCCTATGATAAGGTTGCTATTGACCATCCAAGGGTTGATTTTCACCCTTGCTAAGAGTTGTTATTTTCTATTACTCGACTCTTTTGAGGTATGTGTCAACCTATATATAATCTTGATCGCTCGAAAGCAATAATATGAGGTATACGATTTCCTGCAAAAGTGAGTGAAACCATTCATTATAGATTTAACCTTCAAAAAGGTCGGCTCATATTTGATTGTTTTGCAGTCCTTGTAGGCTGCACTGTCTGCATTTTTCTCTATATTTTTAACTTTTGCCACATACATATGGCGTTTCATCAATAATAGTTGAAATAAAGCCTTGGTAAAAAAACTGGCCTTCTCTAGTACAGATTCACTGCATTATTTTTTTTACTTTTTTTGGAACTCGAAAAGTGCATGTGCTGCAATAATGACATCATAACAATCGTTTTTAAAGGATGTTTTTGATCGTTTTTAAGGATGTTATTGAGCATCCTAATGATGTTACCGACCTCTCTAATGTTGTTTTTGACCTTCCTGAGGTAGTTTTTTCCGATGACATTGACCAATGCTAAGGAATTATTATTGTCTGTTGCTATAGGTTTTTATGGAAGAGGTAATTGACCGTTGATAAGGTTATTACTGACCATCCTAAGGAGATTATAGATTGTCTCTGAAGGCTGTCAATGACCCTTAGTTTTAAGAATGTTATTGACCTTCCTAATTTTGTTACTGGCCTTTTTAATGTTGTTTTTGACCTTTCTAAGGTTGTTCTTTTCCTTTGATATTGACCGATGGTAAGGAATTTTTATTGTATGTTAGTGTGAGTTTGTTATTAGCCATTGCTGAGGTTTTTACTGACAATCCTAGGGTTATTATAGACTATTGCTGTGGGTTTGTTAATGATCCTTACTTTTTAAAAATTGTATTGACCTTCCTAATATTGTTACTGACCTTTCTAATGTTTTTTCTGACCTTTTTAAGGTTTTTATTTTCCATTGATATTGACCGATGATAAGAAATTTTTATTGTCTGTTACTGTGAGTTGTGATTAACCATTGATAAGGTTATAAGCGGCCATCCTAAGGAGATTATAGACTGTCGCTGAAGGTTGCTCATGACCCTTGGTTTTTCAAGAATGTTATTGACCTTCCTAATGTTGTTACTGACCTTTCTAATGCTGTTTTTGACCATTATAAGGTTGCTCTTTTCCATTGATATTGACCGATGGTAAGGAATTTTTTTTGGTCTGATAGTATGGTTTTATTATTAACCATTGTTGAGGTCTTTACTGACCATTCTAAGATGAGTATAGTCTGTTGCTGTGGGTTCGTTAATGAATCTTGCTTTTGTAAACAATGTTGTTGACCTACCTAATATTTTTATTGTCTGTTACTATGGGTTGTTACTGACCATTGATAAGGTTATAACCGACCATTCTAAGGAGATTATAGACTGTTGCTGAAGGCTTTTAATGACCCTTGTTCTTTTAAGAATGTTATTGACCTTCCTAATGTTGTTACTGACCTTTCTAATGTTGTGTTTGACCTTTCTAAGGTTGCTCTTTTCCACTGATATTGACCGATGGTAAGGAATTTTTAGTGTCTGATAGTATGGTTTTGTCATTAACCATATTGCTGAGGTTTTCACTGACCAATCTAAGATGATTATACACTGTTGCTGTGGGTTTGTTAATGACCCTTGCTTTTTTAAAGAATGTTATTGACCTCCCTAATATTGTTTCAATAATTTTTTTTTCAATATTTTTATATATATATATATATATATATATCTTTTTATATATATATATATTTTTTTATTTCAATAATAAATTGTTTCAATTGTCAAGAACAGCTCATAGTAACAGACGTTACTATGAGCTGTTCTTGACCATTGATAAGGTTAT
>JAUMHM010000089.1:7665031-7679237 GCA_032362435.1 Melikaiella ostensackeni | reverse complement strand
GTTAATTTGTATTAAATAGGTGATTCCATCTCTCCCGGAGTTCCATCTCACCCGGAATTACCCTATATATTATATTCGTATAGGGAGTTGGTGGGCAATCATTCACGCATGATATATGTTGAGGTGGCAGCTTCCGATCTTGGCGAAAAACAGAATCTGACGCGATATAGGACCCTTCTCCTGGCATGGTTCGCCACACTTCCGGACGAAATCGACACCTATCAGGGGAATAGAGAGGAAAATACGTGTTACCAAGAACACTGTCATTCAAGATTATTCATCGAACCGGGAAGTGGTTGTAAGATAACTTACATTTGTTAGAACGAGGGAATGAAGCCTCTCTCTTATTTTCAGGCACAAGGCCAAGGTCTTTGGTCTTATGTATCCGAATATTTGTTACGTGATCAATATTTTACCAATTTTATCACAGCACTTATAGGAAGTTGTAGAAAAAAATACGCAAAAATAATAGACACTATTTTAGAGGGCTAGTTAAGTATAGTCAGTTTTTTCAGATCGAAATGATGCCTTGACAAAAAGTGGCCTTATCTAGTATTGACTCACTGAATTTTTTTTTCTTTTTTTGGAACTCGAAAAATTATGTGCTGTGAACAACAGCACCATAACAATCATTTCTGAAGGATGTCGTTGACCGTTTTTGAAAATGTTATTGACCTTCCTAATTTTATCACTGACCTTCCTAAGGTTGTTCTTTTCCACTGATATTGACCGGTGCTAAGAAATTTTTATTGTCTGTTTCTATGGACTATTATTGACCATTAATAATAGTGTTAATGATCACCCCAAGGGTGTTAAACACAGTTGCTGGGGGGGTTGTTGATGACCCTCGATTTCTTAAGAATGTCATTGCTATTACTGACCTTTATAAAGTTCCGTTGATATTGATCAGTACCAAGAAATTTTTATTGTCTGTTACTATGGGCTGTTATTGACCATTGCTAAGGACGTTACAGATGCTGGAGATTTTTAATGACCCTTGGTTTCTTAAGAATGTCATTCACCTTCCTAATGCTGTTATTGACCATTTCTAAGGTTGTTACTGATCACCCCAAGATAATTATACACAGTTTCTGGAGGATTGTTAATGACCCTTGATTTTTTAAGAATGTCATTGACCTTCCTAATGCTGTTACTGACCTTTGTAATGTTCCGTTGATATTGGTCGGTACTAAGGAATTTTCATTGTTACTATGGACTGTTATTGACCATTTCTAAGGTTGTTACTGACTACCTTAAGGTGATTGTAGCCAGTTTTTGGGGGTTGTTAGTGATCCTTGATTTTTTAAGAATGTCATTGACCTTTCTACTGCCATTACTGACCTTTATAAAGTTCCGTTGATGTTAATCAGTACCAAGAAATTTTTATTGTTTGCTACTATGGGCTGTTATTGACCATTGCTAAGGACGTTACAGATGCTGGAGATTTTTAATGACCCTTGGTTTCTTATGAATGTCATTCACCTTCCTAATGCTGTTATTGACCATTGCTAAGGTTGTTACTGATAACCCCAAGATGATTATACACAGTTGCTGGAGGATTGTTAATGACCCTTGATTTTTTAAGAATGTCATTGACCTTCCTTATGCTATTACTGACCTTTTTAATGTTCCGTTGATATTGGTCGGTACTAAGGAATTTTGTTGTCTGTTACTATGGACTGTTATTGACCATTTCTAAGGTTGTTACTGACTACCTTAAGGTGATTATAGCCAGTTTTTGGGGGTTAGTGAGCCTTGGTTTTTTAAGAATGTCATTGACCTTTCTAATGCTATTACTGACCTTTATAAAGTTCCGTTGATGTTAATCAGTACCAAGAAATTTTTATTGTCTGCTACTATGGGCTGTTATTGACCATTGCTAAGGACGTTACTGATGCTGGGGTCTGTTACTATGGACTGTTATTGACCATTTCTAAGTTTGTTACTGACTACCTTGAGGTGATTATAGACAGTTGTTGGAGATTTTTAATGACCCTTAATTTCTTAAGAATGTCATTGACCTTCCTAATGCTGTTATTGACCACTGCAAAGGTTGTTACTGATCACCCTAAGATGATCATACACAGCTTCTGGGGGGTTGTTCATGACCCTTGATTTTTTAAGAATGTCATTGACCTTTCTCATGATGTTATTGACCATTGCTTAGGACGTTACTGATCACCCTAAGGTGATTACACACAGTTGCTAGGGGTTGTTAATGAACATTGGCTTCTGAGAAATGTCATTGACCTCCCCAATGCTGTTACTGATCTTTTTAATGTTCCATTGATATTGTTCGGTACCAAGAAATTTGTATTGACTGTTACGGTTATCGACCATTGCAAAAGTTGTTACTGATCACCCTAAGATGATTATACACAACTGCTGGAGGACCGTGAATGACCCTTGGTTTTTCAAGAATGTCATTGACCTTCCTAATGCTCTCACTGACCTTTCTAATGATCCATTGATACTAATCGGTACTAAAGAATTTTTATTATCTGGTACAATGGGCTGATATTGATCATTGCTAAGGATGTTACTGATCACCCTAAGGTGATTATAGACAGTTGCTGGGGGTTCTTAATGAACCCTGGTTTCTTAAGAATGTCATTGACCTTCCTAATGCTGTTATTGACCATTGCAAAGGTTGTTACTGATCACCCTCAGATGATTATACACAATTGCTGGAGGATCGTTAATGATCCTTGGTTTTTTAAGAATGTCATTGACCTTCCTCATGCTGTTACTGACCTTTCTAATGTCCCGTTGATACTAATCGGTACTAAGGAATTTTTATTATCTGTTACTATGGGCTGTTATTGATCATTGCTAAGGACATTGCTGACCACCCTAAGGTGATTATAGATAGTTGCTGGGGGTTTTTAATAAACCCTGGTTTCATAAGAATGTCATTGACCTGCCTAATGCTTTTATTGTCCATTGCTAAGGTTGTCACTGATCACCCAAAGATCCTAATTATACACAGTTGCTGGGGGATTGTTAATGACCCGTGGTTTCTAAAGAATGAGATTGATCTTTCTAGTGCTGTTATTGACCATTGATAAGGTTGTTACTGATCACCCTAAGGGGATTTCACACTGTTGCTGGAGGTTGTTAATGAACCTTGACTTTTGAAGAATGTCATGGACATTCGTAATGCTGTGACTGATCTTTTTAATGTTTCGTTGATAATGTTCGGTACTAATGAATTTGTATTGTCTGTTACTATGGGCTGGTATTGACCATTGCTAAGGACGCCATTGATCACCCTAAGGTGATTACACACAGTTGCTGGGGGTTGTTAATGAACATTGGCTTTTGAAGAATGTCATTGACCTCCCTAATGCTGTTATTGACCATTGCTGAGGTTGTTACTGATCACCCTAAGATGATTCTACACAGTTGCTGAAGGATTGTTAATGACCCTTGGTATTTTAAGAATGTCTTTGACCTTCCTAATGCTGTTACTGATCTTTCTAGTGTTCCGTTGATACTAATCGGTAGTAAGGAATTCTTATTATCTGTTATTGCTGATTGCTAAGGATGTTACTGATCACCCTCAGGCGATTATAGACAGTTGCTGGGGGTTTTTAAGGAACCCTGGTTTCTTAAGAATGTCATTGACCTTCCTAATGCTGTTATTGACCATTGCAAAGGTTGTTACTGATCATTATAAGATGATTATACACAGTTGCTGGGGGGTTGTTAATGACCCTTGATTTTTTAAGAATGTCATTGACCTTCCTAATGCTTTTATTGTCCATTGCTAAGGTTGTTACTGATCACCCTAAGATCCTAATTATACACAGTTGCTAGGGGATTGTGATTGACCCGTGGTTTCTTAAGAATGTCATTGATCCTCCTAATCCTGTTATTGACCATTGATAAGGTTGTTGCTGATCACCCTAAGGGGATTTCACACAGTTGCTGGAGGTTGGTAATTAACCTTGGCGTTTGAAGATTGTTATTGACCTTCCTAATGCTGTTACTAATCTTTTTAATGTTCCGTTGATATTGTCCGGTACTAAGGAATTTTTATTGTCTGTTACTATGGGCTGTTATTGACCATTTCTAAGGCTGTCGCTGACTACCCTGAGGTGATTATAGACAGTTGCTGGTGGGATGGTAATGACCCTTGATTTTTAAGAATGTCATTTACCTTTCTAATGTTGATACTGACCTTTCTATTTTTTTTACCTTCCTAAAGTTGTTCTTTTCCGTTGAGACTGACCGATGGTAAAGAATTTTTGTTGTATTTTATTATGGGCTGTTATTGAGAATTGCTAAGGTTGGTACTGACCACTCTCAGGTGATTATGGACAGTTTCTGGGGGTCGTTAATGACCCTTGGTTTTTCAAGAATGTTATTGACTTTCCTAATGTTGTTTTTTACCTATGCTAAGGATGTTATTAAGCGTTGCGGTGACTAAAGTCAAAACTGGCAATCCTATGGTTGTTATGCTGACTGCTGTTAAAAATTTAGTGTCTTTTCTAATGTTGGTGTTGACCTATGCCCTTGCTAGGGGTTGTTATTTTCTATTACTAGGTGTTGCTATTGATCTTTGCTAAAGTAGCCATTGATCATCTTAAGGCTGTTATTGGCCATTGTTAAGCTTGTTATTGACCATCCTTAGGTGATTATAGACAGTTGCTGGGAGTTGTTAATAACCCTTAGTTTTTTACATTCTCATCATAGAAGGTCTTAGATTTATGTAAAATTTGCCCCCCTCCCTCCTGTTTCGTCAAATTTACACGTTTTTAGCCCCTCTGACCCCGAAAAACAGGTTTTTACGAATGTGTCTGTCTGTTTGTATGTATATATTATGTCTGTATGCCTACATGTTTGTCTGTATATCTGTATGGTTGTCTGTGAGCATGATAAATTTTCAAGGAATGAATCTATTGGACTGGCCTTTAGTACAATCTTTTAGTGTCAAAAACTGAAGGTCAAGTTCGTTAGTCAGCCATTTTGGATGGAAATTCAAAAAGTTAGAGCATTTTCAAAATTTTTGAGACCATTTTTTCTAAGATTCTAAAATTATATGTACGACTATTTGCAGTACTGAGAGAGTCGAACAATTTATTCTCATGACTTTTTCGATAAAAAAAAATTATGAGAGTTATAGCATTTTCAAAATTCAAGGAAAGAAACGAAAATTAAAATTTTAAGCCAAACAATGCAGGATATGAAAAAACTCGGGAAGAGAAAAACGTTGCTTTTTGAAAGCCCTACAAGATTGTCATTACAACTGCCTGAATTTCCTTAAAAAATCTAAAATTTAAATTTTGAGGCAAATAACGCGTATTCAAAAAAAAGTTGAGATATCAAAATTGTTTTTGACAGATTTGAAGACCCATAAGCTTTCTCTTAAAAATTTTTTGGTAGGAGGCATTGTCTGTTTTTTAAGTATGGAAAATGATATTAGAATATTTTATTTTCAATTTTTGAGCCAAACGACGCGAGATAAGAAAAAGGGTCAGAAGAGTAGAACTTGTACTTTTAAAAAGTCAAATAAAATTGCCGCCAAATATTTTTTTATAAGACCAATCGTAAATCGTTAAGGTTATTTTTTAATCGTCTCTTCAACTATTTTTTTGTATATATTATACGGTGAGCGCAGAAATACGACCGCGAAGCGCGAATATTATAATGAGAATATATTCCTTAAGGCCGATAGAGCCCTAAGTGAATAAATTTTCTTTTTCTTTGAAATCAAAAACAAATTCAGTAATTTGTACATTAAGAACATATAATACCGAGCGCGAAGCGCGCCATGAGAATTTGCCCGCGACACGGGTAGATTTTTAAGAATGTCATTGACTTTCCTAATGTTGTCACTGACCTTTCTAATGTTTTTTTATCTTCCTCAGGCTGTTCTTTTCCGTTGATATTGACCGGCGCTAAGGAATTTTTATTGCCTGTTAGAATGGGTTGTTATTGATCATTGCTAAGGCTTTTACTGACCACCTTTAAGTAATTATAGACAGTTGATGGGAGTTGTTAATGACCGTGGGGTTTTTAAGAATGTCATTGACTTTCCTAATCTTATTTTCGACCAGTGCTAAGGTTGTTATTGACCGTTGCATTGACTAAGGTTGAGAATGGTCATCCGAAGGTTGATAGGTTGACTGTTTTTAAAGATTTATTGATTTTTCTAATGTTGGTTTTGACCAATGCCCTTGCTAGGGGTTGTTATTTTCTATTAATAGATTTATATTACTAAGGGCTGCTATTGATCATTGCTAAGGTTGTCACTAACCATCCTAAAGTGATTATATACAGTTGCTGAGGGTTGTTAATGACCCTTGGTTTTTTAAGAATATCATGGACTTTCCTAATGTTGTGACTGACCCGTCTGATGTTTTTTGACCTTCTTTAATATTGACCTGTGCTAAGGAATTTTCATTGCCTGTTACTGTGGGTTGTTATTGACCATTGCTAAAGTTGTAACTGATTATTCTAAAATGATTAGAGACAGTTTTCTGGGGGGGGGGGGGGGTAAATGACTCTTGGTTTTTCAAGAATTTCATTGACTTTCCTAATCTTAGTTTTGACCTACGCTAAGGTTGTTACTGACAATCTTAGGATTGTTTTTTACTCTTGCTAGGATTGGTTATTTTCTATTACTAGGAGTTGTTATTAATCGTTGCTAAAGCTGCCATTGATGATCTTAAGGTTGTTATTAGGCATTTCTATGGGTTGCTTTTGACCCTTGATGGGGTTTGTTATTGTTTACTTCTAGGCATTTTCATTGACCGTTACTTAGGGTTGCTTAGAGTAGATGCTGACTATCCTAAGGCTGCTATTTCTATGGGTTATTATTGACCTTTATCTTTATTTATCAAAAAGTGGGTAAGGTTTTTATTAGCAGTAGCTAGGGTTTGTTATTTACCACCGAAAGATTTTAATTACGATTCCAAATTGAAAAGTGAGCTTATCACATATGATTTGTATATCATTTTACAATGTAGAAAAGGAGAAGTCACTGAAGTTAATTGCATACCATTGCCTTTCTCTTGCAATCATTCAGTAATATTATGTGATAATAAAACACGTGTAATCAGGGCATCTTTGACCCCAACTAATACAGAAGTTATACGATTTAAATCCAACAGGAAGTTCGTGCTGACACCAAGAGAAATTATCTCGTCTTGTCTTAACGAGAAAATAAATATTCATTAACATGTTATTTCTTCTAACATATAATTATCTACTTCTTCAAATGATTGACTTTAATCTCCTTCCTGCTTTTTCGAATAAAAAAATAATACATCGTTACTCTTTAATTTCTTCGACCGCATTTTTTGTTTTAACCCAGTTTTTTTTCCTTATACTAATTACCATTTTAATTGACTTAGCTTATTTTATATTGAAGCAAACGACTTTTTAATTTTTCAATCACTGGACAAATTGATTTTATGATTACTGCTTTTCTGCATTATTATAAATCAACTTCAAGAAAGTGAGAGTAATATATGTCTGATCATAAACGAATTGTTGAAGAGTTTACGATGGAAATTATGGGGCTAACATGTCACTTTGAATATTATTGCGAAACCGACTGAGCGATACAAACACATAAGTAATTACCTTCTACATTCCAAGATTAATTACTTTCTTTGTAAACTAAATTAATTACGTCCCAAAGAGAACCATGGTCTGCAATTATCTCATATTTCATTAGTAGTATAAATAATGAATAATTTGACAGCAGCTGAATATTTCTGGAACTCTTTTTTTACTTTTATTTATGAGTATGAAAATTAATGTGATTCTTAGTACCACTTTCTCAAATCCATGCGTCAGTATTTTTTGTATATTGCAAAAAATCGAGGCCAATTGCAAAAAGAAAGTATACGATTTTTAAGAAGAGGGTTATTTTAAGAAAAGCTGAACACTTGAAAATGAACATATTATAAAAATAAGAATAAATCTGTTTCTGGATTAGTTTTTTGCCAGTAATAAATCGTCTTCAACACAAATGTAAATTCGCGATTCATTAGAATGAAAATTAATTCATGTTGGATTTGAATCGATTCAATGTCTAGTTTATAAATACATCTAGAAAACAAGCGCTGTCGATTAAGAAACGTGAGAGAATAATTCTGCTTTTTATCGTTATCGCAAGATTTGTATTTTTATCACAGTCTCAATAAATCAAATCACATGCTGTTTTTGAATTATCCCGATTTATGATAGTGCAAAAAAGTATAGGTCATTAGAAGATTGCATTTGAACATAAACAGAATCTTAATTCTTATCTTATCACTGGTTTACATAATCCGTATCGAAACATCTGCAGTGTGCACATAACATTATATCCATTTTTAAACATGAAAAAACAAAAGAGGGAAATCCGATCGCTGACAATCTAATTACGTGAGATATCGTCAATGCGGTATCTTATAACCTTCAAATAACTGACAATCAAATTACTTCAAGTTTGAATTCGATACATTATTCAAACGTTTTTTTATAAATATGGATAGAAAATATATTTATATAATTATAATAAACATATGGATTCTCAGAGAATGTGGTGTAGAAGAAACATTGATTGACAAGAGCGAAAGAAATTTGCTGAGATGGTTTGGTCATGTTGAGAGAATGAATGAAGGACGTTTAACGAAGCAAGCATATTTAGGTAAGGTGGATGGTAGCGTACCCAGTGGTAGGCCAAGGAAGGAATGGTTGGAATATGTGAATGAAACTCTAAAGCGAAGAGATATAGAGTCGTAGAAATACCAGAGCTTGCATGAAAAGATGTATAGATGTAAATTGTAAAGGAAGCAAAAGATGTATGCAAGGATAGGGATGTATGGAGGACAATTGTTTATAATTGCTTATAATTATAAGAAGAAGAGTTACGCCTAAAACGAAAGGTTTTGGATGTGTTTATGTGTCATTCGTGATGTATGATGGCTCTCTGAAGCTCTTCACCTGGGGTGATTGCTAGAAAGATTGATCAGCGACCCGTGATGGAGCGGCGTTATGGTCCGAAAAAGCTTAATTTTCTACCAAGCAAGATGAATTTTCTGCGCAAGAGCTGAGTTTTCAAAGCTAAAAAGTCAAATGCTTCAGAAGACAGTTTCCTTTTAAACCTGAAAATATGAATTTTCTACTGAGAAAGATGATTTTTCAACCATTCAGTTAAATTTTCAACAAAAATAGAATTAATTATGAACCAAACAGTTGTATTCACGACCAACTAGTTGAACTTTCAAGCAAAAGGGACGAATTTTCAACAAAATAGTTTAATTTTTAAACAAACTGTTGAATTTGCGACCTATAAAGATGAATTTTAAACCAAATGGATTTATTTTTAATAGAAAAAATTAAACTGCAACCATAAACAGTTGCATGTTTAATCAAATAGATTAAAATAGAACAAAATGAATGTTTAACAAACAATTTCAACTTTCAACCAAGTGGCTAAGTGTTTAATCAAAAAAGATTGATTCTCTACGAAAAATATAATTGTTTATATTTCAACTAAGAAAAGATTTTAATTTTAAATCAAGAACAGTCGAGTTCAACTAAAAATGACGAATTTTCAACAAAATAGTCGAATCATCAACTGAAACAGATTAATTTTCACTTAAAAAGGATGACTTTTTGACAACATAATTAAGTTTGAAACCGAATAATTAAATTTACAAACGTTAAAAAAATTCAACCAAATTGTTTGAATTTTCAAACAAAAAGGTTAATTTTCTACGAAAAAGACGAATTTTCAACAAAATACGTGAATTTTGAACCAAATCGTTGAAATTTCAATTAAGAAAGATACATTTTCAACAACAAGAAGAACGACTTCTTAGCAAAGCAGTTAAATTTTCAACCTAAGAAATGATTATTCAACTATGATCATAATAAATCTTGAACGAAAAAATGAATTTTTAACAAAGTAGTTGCATTTTTAACAAATTAAATAAATTTGCAACAAAAAGTTGAATTTTTAACAAAATAATTAAATTTCCAACAAAATAGTTCAATTTCCAACTAAAGTGATGAAACTTTAACAAAAAAAGAAATAAATTATTAACAAAGAAGTTCAACTTTCAACCGTGTAGTAAAATTTTCAATCAGAAAAGATTAAATCCAAACGCAAAATGTAATGTTGATATTTCAACCAACAAAAGATTTTAATTTAAATTCAAGAACAGTCGAATTTAACCAAAACCATGAATTCTCAACGAAAAATGAAACAGGTGATATTTCAACAGAAAAAGTTTTTAATTTTGAATCAAAAACAGTTGAATTCAACCGAAAAAGACGAATTTTCAATATAATAATTGAATTTAAAAATGGAAAAATGATCAACTTTTAACCAAAAATGAGATAGTTGAATTTGCAGTCAAATAACTGATTTTCAAAAATATACTTAAATTTTCATCAACTTCAACTGATAAAATGAATTTTTAACAAAGGACCGTAGACTCACCTAATGATGATTCTACGGTAATTCAAGTTTCAACCAAGTAATTGAGTTTTTAATCAAGAAGATTAATTTGCTAGAAATAAGACGAATTTACAAGAAAATACATAAATATTCAACCAAATTGTTGAATTTTCAACCAACAGTGGAATAGTTACATTTTCAGTTTAAACAATTAATTTTCGACTAAAAAAAAACAAATTTTTCAACAAAATCGTTAAATCTTTAACTAAATAGTAGAATTTTGAACCAAGATATGAATTCTAAACCAAGAATATAATAGTAGATTCTTCAATTAAAAAGAACTAATTTTCAGCCAAAAATAGTTGCATTTTCTCATTGAGTTCTATTAATTCAGTTTGCATTTAAGCGAATAAATGGAAAAAAGAGGAATTCTTTTAGAAAGTGGTGAATAGTGTAATGGGGGAAAGAGTATGAAGTCTTTGTAAAATAAAATCACTAATTTTAATTTTTTTAAGCATTTAAAAAAATTGTTATTCGCATATATATTTTCCCCTTCGTCACAAAATCTAATACCCCCCCCCCCCTCCCTGGCAGTGTGACGCATTTTTTGAACGGCCTCAAAGATTTCGTGTGAAATTAGTTTAGACTTGAATATTTTGTAATTGTATACTTAGAATGAAATGATAAAAGATTGATAATTAATATTTGTTAGAAAATACAAAAGATAATACTAGAAGAGTAAAAACTTCAATTTTATATCTTAATATTGGACTTTTTATGAAATTTAATTAGACTTAATGGAAGTTCTAGCTGGATGTATTTTTATCAGCGAAATTTCGTACTAATTCAAATTTAGAGATCATTATACATATATAAACGCAGGCCTCTGGATCGTAATCTCCAGAAAAGCAGCAAACCTAAAAGAAAATATTATAAGAGTAACAGCCTTAATTTTGAATCTTATTTTTTGACTTTTGTATAATTTAATTAGACCCTAATGAAAGATCTAGCTGGATGTATTTTCATCAGCGAAGTTTCGTACTAATTATATTTAGAGAGCATTATATATAAACGCAGGCCTCTGTATCGTAATCTCTAGAAAAGCAGCAAGCACAAAATAAAATACCAGAAGAGTAAGAGCCTTAATTTTGAATCTTATTATTTGATTAGTCTATAATTTAATTGAAGTCTAATGAAAGTTCTAGCTGGATGTATTTTCAACACGAAATTTCGTACTAATTTAAATGTAGAAAGCATTATATATAAACGTAGGCCTTTGGATCGTAATCTCTGGAAAAGCAGCAAGCACAAAATAAAATACTAGAAGAGTAAGAGCCTCAATTTTGAATCTTATTATTTGACTTTTATATAATTTAATTAGACTCTAATGAAAGTTCTAGCTGGATGTATTTTCATCAGCGAAATATCATACTAATTCAAATTTAGAGAGCAATATATGTAAACGCAGGCCTTTGGATCGTAATCTCTGGAAAAGCAGCAAGCACAAAATAAAATACTAGAAGAGTAAGAGCCTTAATTTACAATCTTATTACTTGAATTTTATATAATTTGATTAGGCTCTAATGAAACTTCTCTTTGGATGTATTTTCATCAGCGAAATTTCGTGCTAATTTAAATTTAGAGAGCATTATATAGGAATGCAGGCCTCTGGATCGTAATCTCTAGAAAAGCAGCAAGCACAAAATAAAATACTAAAAGAGTAAGAGCCTTAATTTTCAATCTTATTATTTGAATTTTATATAATTTGATTAGGCTCTGATGAAACTTCTCTTTGGATGTATTTTCATCAGCGAAATTTCGTGCTAATTTAAATTTAGAGAACATTATATAGGAATGCAGGCCTCTGGATCGTAATCTCTAGAAAAGCAGCAAGCACAAAATAAAATACTAGAAGAGTAAGAGCCTTAATTTTGAATCTTATTATTTGACTTTTATATAACTTAATTAGACTGTAATAAAAGTTCTAGTTGGATGTATTTTTATCAGCGAAATTTCGTACTAATTTGAATTTAGAGATCATCATGTATAAACGCAGGCCTCTTGATTATGATGTCCAGAAAAGGAGCAAACACAAAATAAAATGGTACAAGAGTAAGCACGTTAATTTTAATCTAATTATTTAACTTTTACCTAATTTAATTATTCCCTAATAAAGTTCTAGCTAAACATATTTTCATCAGCAAAATTTTGTACTAATTTAAATTTAGACAGCATTATATATTAACGCAGGCCCTTGGATCGTAATCTCTAGAAAAGCAGCAAACACAAAATAAAATACTAGAAGAGTAAGAGCCTTCATGTTGAATCTTATTATTTCACTTTTGTATAATTTAATTAGACCCTAATGAAAGTTCTAGCTGGATGTATTTTCATCAGCGTAGTTTCGAACTAATTATATTTAGAGAGCATTATATATAAGTGCAATTATATATAAGTGCAGGCCTCTGAATCGTAATTTCTAGAAAAGCAGCAAGCACAAAATAAAATACTGGAAGAGTAAGAGCCTCAATTTTGAATCTTATTATTTGACTATTCTATAATTTAATTGAAGTCTTATGAAAGTTCTAGCTGAATGTACCATATTTTCGTCAGCGGAATTTCGTACTAATTTAAATTTAGAGAGCATTACATATAAACGCAGGCCTTTGGATCGTAATCTGTAGAAAAGCAGCAAACACAAAATAAAATACTAGAAGAGTAAGAGCCTTAATTTTCAATCTCATTATTTGACTTTTATATAATTTGATTAGGCTCTGATGAAACTTCTCTTTGGATGTATTTTCATCAGCGAAATATCGTACTAATTTAAATTTAGAGATCATTATGTATAAACGCAGGCCTCTGGATCGTAATCTCTAGAAAAGCAGCAAGCACAAAATGAAATACTAGAAGAGTAAGAGCCTTAATTTTGAATCTTATTATTTGACCTTTATAAAATTCAATTAGACTCTCATAAAAGTTCTAGCTGGATGTATTTTCATCAGCGAAATTTCGTACTAATTATATTGAAAGCTCATTATATATAAACGCAGGCCTCTGGATCTCAATCTCTAGAAAAGCAGCAAGCACAAATCAAAATGCTAGAAGAGTAAGAGCCTTAATTTTGAATCTTATTATTTGACTTTTACAAAATTTAATTAGACTCTAATGAAAGTTCTAGCTGGATGTATTTTCATCAGCGGAATTTCGTACTAATTTAAATTTAGGGAGCATTATATATAAACGCAGACCAAAATTGGATCGTAAGCTCTGAAAAAGCAGAGAGCTTACTGCAGGAACTGGTGTTAAGATAGAGTTTTAGTAGCGTACTTATTGGTCCTAGTTATGACACTACTGACGGCTCTATAGGATATGCTTTGCAATCTAGAATTCCAGATCTCTAGTAGTCCAGCATAGCAGTCAAGAGTCCGTGATTAGTTAAGCAGTTAAGCAGTTAATTGCATCTGGGTAATTTTAGAGAGCTCCCATATAAACGATACACGCGTGCCTTAAACCTCCGCGGGTAGCTTTTAGAAAATCTGGGCATCTGGAATAGAACTTGCAGCGGAAGGAAAACTCATAAAAATTAGTGATCAAAGCCTTTTTGAATATACGAGCTGCAAAGAAGCGACAGAAATAAAACTGGAGTGCCGTGTTTTCTTAATTTTGAGAGCATGCAATATTTTTTGACCTTCAAAATATCAGATCGTAGATAAGTAAAGTATAAACTGAGAAAAAAATTTAGCAATCGCAAAAAAACCGTTTTGTTGAGCTCATTAGAGACAAATATACAATAAATGT
>JAUMHM010000089.1:7649188-7664931 GCA_032362435.1 Melikaiella ostensackeni | reverse complement strand
AACCACAAAAGTGTTCAATTTTAAATCAAAAACAGTTGAATTCATCCAACAAAGACGACTTTTCAACAAAATAGATGAACTCTCAACCAAACCGAACATTTTACAAAACAAAATGACGTATTAACAAAGAAATAGTTGCTTCTTTAATCAAAAAAGAGAAGTATTCAACCAAAAATGGAATAGTTAAATTTTTAGCTAAAAAAATTAATTTTCATTAAATAAAAATTAATTGCCTACAAATAGTTCAATTTTCAACCGAAGAGATGAATTTCCAACTAAAATGATGAATCTTCAAACAAACAGCAAAAAAATTTTCAAAAATCAGTGCAACTTCTAACCAAATAGTTGAATTTTCTACCAAAAAAATGAATTCTCAACGAAAAATGTAATACTTGACATTTCATCCAAAAAATATTTTAATTTGGATTCGAAAACAGTTGAATTTATCCGAAAAAAGACGAATCTTTAACAAAATAGTTGAAGCCTTAATCAAAACAGATTGAAAATTTTTATATTTTGTTAAAAATTCATCTTTTTGGTGGAAAATTGAACTATTTTGTTGAAATTTTGGTTTGGAATACTTCAGACTAAAATTTAGCTTCGAGTTTTGAGGATTTTAATTCAACACTTTTTAATTTTACCGAGTCTGATTTTCTATCTAATGTAATTAATCTAATTAGATAGAATTATTGTATTATTATATTATTATAATTATGTTATAATTAGACAGATTAGATAAAAAAATAATTAATCTAATCTAATCTAATTAATTTTATAAAATTGCACACAGAAAAATGTTAGTTTGGAATAAGAGGAACCGTTTCTTTAATATAATTTTTTTCATTAAACCAAAAATAACTTCAAAATGAAGAAAATCATTTTAAATTAAAGACAAATTTTCCTTGGAACAGAAAACCAATTCTATGAATCAAAAGCAATTTTTCTGAGTCAAAGAAACTTTTCTTTGACTGAGAATTAATGAGTATATATTTTTTTATTCAAAGAAATTTTCTTTGAATCACAGAATCTTTTTTCTGAGTGTGTAATAAGGGGCCATCCATAAATTATTTAACACATTCTTGGCCACTTTTTACCCCTTTCCTCCCTCATGTAACAAGTTGTAACAAAATGGTTCTGACACCTCCCTCATGTTACCTAATTTTTAAAAATATTTTCAGCCATGTTGATTTTTCAAGCAAAAAGACGAATTTTTAAGAAGACAGATGAATTTTCAACAAAAAAGTATATTTTCAACCAAGCAAGATGAATTTTCGACCAAAAAGATGACATTTTAATAAACTAGTTAAATTTTAAGGAAATTAATTGAAGTTTCAACAAAATAGTAGAATCTTCAACAAAAAAGATGAATTCTCGACGAAAAGAGGATGGTTGATATGTCAGTCAAAAATATTTCACTTTTAAATCAAAACCAGTTTAGTTTAACCAAAAAAGAACAATTCTTAATCAAATAGTTGAATCCTCAACCAAAATAGATTAATTTTTAACCAAAAAGTTACAATTTTAACTAAAAAAGATGCATTTTTTTACCAGATGAGATGAATTTTCAACAAAAGTATCGAATTGTCAACCAACAAAGATTTTTTGCTAAAGAAAGAAAAAAATTTTTAACCAAATTGTTGAATTTTCAAGCCAAAAAGCTGTACTTTCTACAAAACAGTTGATTTTTAAACCCGAAAAGATAAATTTTCAACCAAATTTCTGATTTTTGAATCGGACATTTGATTTTTCAAACAAAAGAGACGAATTTTGAGAAGTCATTTCAGTATTTAGCTGAAGAAGTTGAATTTTCAACAAAAAAGTTCATTTTCAATTAAAAGAGATAAATTCTGAACCAAAAAGAAATAACTTTCAACCAAAAATAGTTGGGTTTCCTTATTGGCTTCTATTAATTCATTTCGCTTTCAAGCAAAAAAAAGGGAAAAGGGGGAAATTTTTTTGAGAATAGGGGAGAAAAAGGAATTCTTTAAAAAAGAGGAAAAGAGGAGAATAGAGGAAAAAGTGTGAAGTCTACGTTATACTATGATTTTGGATGCATAGATTTCCTGCGGAGTTGATTTTTTCAAAATATTACGTAACAGTATCTATTTACCCCCCCCCCCCCTCCCCCCAAAAAAACTCACAAAATTTATGGATGGTCCCTAAGTAATAGAAAATATTTCATCTCTTTGCATTCTATCAAAAATGTTAATAGATGGGGATTTTAGAATAGTCATTTCGACGCCTCCGTTCCATGCAGCTCCACGTCGCGTTTAGGCAGTGTACAGCGCCACATCGCATTTGGTAGGTGTACGGCTCTCCGTTGCGCTTGTTCGCTGTATAGCTCCGGGTCCTATGCTTCTATACAGGACTTGGAGCTATACACCGACCAAATGCGAGGGAGAGCTGTACACGGACCAAACACAACATGGCACTGTACAAATCCTAAACGCGATGTGGAGCAGTATGGAATGGAGGCGTCGATTGCATTATGGTTTTTAATCAAATGTAATTATCAAGAATGTTACATAACAGTTTCAAAAATATTCTTTCTCTTTCTACTTAACAGAGTATAAGATGGCCTAAAAAATTCTGCTTTCTTTCTATATTACCAACAACTACGCTAGGACTCTTTTAATAATCAAATCCAAGATTTCTGTTACCGACATTTATCGATATTCGAGAATTAGTAATGAATCGTGTCTATGCTAAATTGAGAAATTTCTGGTCAGATGTGGAAGGTCTTAATACTGAAAATGGTCTTTCACGCGATTCTACAAATTTTCTCAATTAACCGGACTTTTGATACAGAGTGCCCCCGAACATTTAATTTTACCTCAAATTTAATATATAAATAAAATATTAACCATGATATATATTTAGCATCTCAGAAGTACCTCATTTCTTCTATTCTTTTCCAACTTCTTTTGAAAGACCCGGATAATTTACCTCTCAAAGCATATTACTGTAAAGCCTTGTTTGTCAAAAGAACATGATAAAAGAGATTTTCTGAGAAAGTAATTCACAATCAGGTGAAACTCGATTACAACCGTGGCTCAATTGTGCTGCGAAAGGTCGTAAGTGCAACTCGCATCAGGACTCTGATTACAAAGGTACTTTCCTGCAAATTGAATCGCCTCGGTCTCACCGCGAATTGAACAATTTTTTCATTTGCGTAAGTGAATTATGCGTGTCGAATGTATATACCTGAATTCCCATGCAGAAATTTCGAAAGGGTTCTACTGGGACTCTGATGAGTTTTCCCTATTTCTAATCGGGCTCTAGTGGAGAAAATTAGTCGGACTCTTATGGGGTCATTTGTTCACTTAAACTAGATTAGATTCACATATTAATGAAAAATTGTCTAATAATATGTAAATGCAGAAATCTTACTATGCCCTGTAAATCATACATATAATTTCCACATCACGTCCGATTCGAACTTTGTTGAAAACAACCATATTTTTACATTTGCACATTCAAATCACGTAAAACTCTTCAAACTGATGTTTAGAAATTTACTGTTGTACTATGTTTTCTACAGAACATTGACAAGTAGAGGTTAGGATTTAGAACTCACTACATAATTTTACTACTATTTTTCACTACATTTTTTACATTTGCATACTTAAATCACGTAAAACTCTTTAAACTGATATTTAGAAATTTACGATTGCACTATATTTCCTACAGAACATCGACAATAAGAGGTTAGGCTTCAAAACTCAATACACAATTTCACTACTATTCTACTAGTTTTCAGTGTTAAAAAATTTGATGCCTCCACTTCTCCAAATTCATGATATATTCTTATATTCGCGGTATACATTCAAACTCAAAACTTTAATGAATAATTAGTCAAATGTTAAAGATTTGTATCTTTTATGGACAAGTCACCATGTTGCAAGCTGGCATCAAATTTCTATCATGGTGTCAATCCATGTGCGTGGCCTGTGTCGCGCAGCATTCAGGCGGCAATTCAAAATACGAGTGTAGTTTAATTGAATCGCTTCCGATCAAAAGGAGATGTATTGTCCTTAAAGTCAATTTTAAAAATCATTCAGATTGTAATTTTAAGGACTGTTGCTCATAGAGAATTTCAGGGCGCATCTTTCTTCTCTTGCAAAAATTTGTAGGTTTTGTAGTTTTTGGAGTAATTTGTGAAAAGTAGATTTTTCGAAATCAAAAAATTGCAATCTTTTTTCACTTCGGCTCGCGCAAGAACTCGTTCACTAGAGTTTGATAGGCCCCCTACCAGTTTTTTCTGGACTATAAATTCTGGTCGAAGCCCCATTAGATACAGATAAATTCGCCATACCTATACGAAGCATGGGACCGCCCACTAGAGCCTGACAGGGCCCTCATCAGTCTTTCTAAACTAGAAATTCTGATGAGGACCCCATCAGAACTCAACTTCAAATAGGGAAAGATAGGAAATTTCTGGAGGAAATTTCTGCATGGGTTATAATCATCGCCGTGAACCATGGAATTATGGATGGGTGATCTTCTTCTCGGCTTACACATCCATCCATATATGCAATGTACAAACACACAAACAAGCACGTATAAATATACACATAGCGGTACTTTGCTTTTCAATGCCCTCTTCCTTTAGTTCATCTGGCTGCCCCCACGCTCCCAATCACAGCGAGCAAAAGGAAAGTCGAGGCGATTATGGCCCCGCTAATTTAGCCCCATTGTGCCCCTGCGATTTACAAATCGATCCTAGCTTATGAGGTGACTCTTACTTCCCGCCGTACTCGTAAACGGCAATTAAGATGCATTCGCACTCTGAAGTGCCTAGATAATCCTCTGATTCAGGACTTACCTACGAAATGGCACTCGAGTTGATTGCATGCTCGTTTCATTCGAGTAATCGTTATAATCACGAGTGTAGTGATAATCAGATTGACGATTGTTAGAATCGAGGTAATAAATTTTAGTCTGAATGGAAGATGGCATTTACTATCCACATTACGAGGGTCGCTTGATAAGTTTGGTAAAGGAGAAAGAAATTTTTTTTTAAGTTTGGTTCTATTTCTTAACATAGTCTCCTTTAAAGTCCAATAACGATCTACAGTACGTTCCCGTTATAGTTTCACCCTTCTCCAAATAATCAATGAGGATAATTGCTTGGGAATCCCAAAATACTTTGGCCATCACCTTCCCAGCTGACAAAACAGTCTTCACCTTCTTTGGCCCACTTTCACCAGGCAGTTCCCACTGCTTTGACTGCTGCTTTGTCTCGGGTGTATAGTGGTTCGAGTAACATTATTTCACTCTAAAATGGAGCAACGGCTTCACTATATTAAAGTCGTCATTCAAATATTTTGAAGTAAGAAGTCACTCTAAATCGGAGAGTGACTTTTCACTCTAACTTAAGGTGAAGGTTCATTCCAATTGGATTGGATGATATCTAACTGGAAGGAAGAGTGAAATCTAACTCCAAACGAGTGAAATCCTAAAAATAGGGAAAATAAGGAGATTTTCCACGAGAATAGGGAAATAAATTCTTTTAAATAAAATTAATGTAGGTACTATATTAAAAGCAATTTGAAACGTTTTAAAATCCTAAAGTTTCAAATGAAAATATTGCATTATCAACAAAACAGATGAATTTTCAACAAAATAATTGATTTTTCAACCAAAAAAAATTAATCTTCAACAGCAAATGTAATAGATGATATGTTAGTCAAGAAAAATTCGAATTTTGAATCAAAAACAGTTGTATTCAACCAAAAAGAAAGAATTTGCAACAAAACAATTGAATCCTCAACTAAAACAGATTAATTTTCAACCAAAAAGTTGCATTTTTAACAAAAAAATAAAATAAAATTTTTACCAAAAGAGATGAATTGAAAAAAATTACAAATTTTCACCAAAAGTGTTGAGTTATCAACCAGGAAAGATTCATCAGTCAAGACAGAAAAAAATTTTCGACCAAATAGTTGAATTTTAAACCAAAAAAGAAGAATTCTCGACAAAAATGTAATCGTTGATATATTGACCAAAAAAGATTTCAATTTTAAATCATAACCAGTTAAATTCAACTAAAAAATAGATATTCGTACAAAATAGTTGAATCCTCACCCAAAGAAGATTAATTTTCAACCAAAAAGTTTCATTTTGAACCAAAAACATGAAATTTCTACCAAATGAGATGAAATTTTAATAAAAAACACGAATTTGCAACAAAAGTATCGAATTGTCAACAAGAAAGACTTGTCATTTAAGAAAGAAAAAAAATTCTATCAAATAGTTGAATTAGAACTAAAAAAGAAGAATTCTCGACAAAAATGTAATAGTTGATACGTCAACCAAGAGATATTTTTATTTTGAATCAAAACCATTAAAATTCAACTGAAAAAGTGGATATTTAAACAAACTAGTTGGATCCTCAATCAACAAAGATTAATTTTCAACCAAAAAGTTGCATTTTTAACCAAAAAAGATGAAATTTCTACCAAAACTGATGAATTTTTAACAAAAAAATACGAATTTTCAACAAAAGTGTTGAAATGTCAACCAGGAAAAATTTGCTAGTCAAGAAAGAAAAAGAATTTCAAACAAATGGTTGAATTTCAAACTAAAAAGACGATTTCTCGACAAAAAAATGTAATAGTTGATATGTCAACCAAAAGAGATTTTAATTTTTAATCAAAACCAGTTAAATTCAATTTAAAAGTAGATATTTGAAAAAAATAGTTGAATTGCCAACCAAAAAGATCAATTTTTAACCAAAAAGTTGCATTTTTAACCAAAAAATATGAAATTTCTACCAAAAGAGTTGAATTGACAACCAGGAAAGATTTTTCATTGAATAAAGAAAAAAAATTCAACCAAATTGTTGAATTTAGACTAAAAAAGAAAACTTCTCGGAAAAAAGTGTAATAGTTGATAGGTCAACCAAAAAAGATATTAATTTTGAAAACCAGTTTTCAAAACCAGTTGAATTCAACTAAAAATGGAGATAATTGAACAAAATAGATGCATTCTCAACCAAAAAAGATTAATTTCTAACCAAAGGTTGCATTTTTAACCAAAAAAGATGATATTTCTATCAAAAGAGATGATTTTTTAATCAAAAAACACGAATTTTCAACAAAAGTGTTGTACTGTCAACCAGAAAAGATTTGTCAGTCAAGAAAGAAGGAAAATTGCAACCAAATAGTTAAATTTTTAAGCAAAGAGTTCAGTTTCCAACATAATATTTTATTTTTCAAACAAAAATTAAGAATTTTTAAAAATACAGTTGAACTTTCAGTCAAAAGATGATTTTTTTCCCAAAATAATTGAATTTTTAAAAAAAGAATTAAATTCTCGACCAAATAGTAGAATTTTAAACCAAAAAGATTAATTATGAAGAAAAAATATAATAGTAATCTTTTCAACCAAAATTAGTTGGATTTCTTTATTGGCTTAAATTAATTCAGTTCGCATTGAAACGAAAAAAGAGGAAAAAGTCAAAGTTTCTGGAAAACAATGGGATAAAAGGAATTTTTCACATGAAAGTATCTATTTAACCCCCTCCCATGTAACAGACCATAACATTCCCCCCCTTCCCCACCCACAAAAATGTTAGATAATTTATGGATGGCCCTCTGGAAAGAATGTTCATTTAGTTCATAGAAAAGAAATGAATCATTCTAAATAAATATTTCTTTCGATGGTAAATTTCTGATTTACAGCAATTGACATATTGGGTAGTCTGATATAATTTTTACCCCACCATCCACGAACTGGGTTGCAGCCAAGTGCATGGTAGGGGACCTACAGCTTAAGGTGGAATCCGAACCACCAGAACGTCGGTAAAAGTACATGGAAAAATTTTCAGAGGTACCAGCTCAGGGTTCGAACCCCGGACCTATGGTATAATAATAATAATTATTATTATCTTATAATTATTATTGCATTGAACTTCTGAAAAAATGGAACATGAATTTTTTTATTTCAGCTATGGTTGTAATTTTGTAGGTCAATGGAATATTTTTACTCCTATTGAAAGTCCATTTCTTTGTTCTCAAGAAAAATTTAATTTGTTTCTTTGAACCAAGGAATCACATCTGGCAATTTCAATAAGAAACTTTTACTTAAGGCGATGGACATCAAGTTGTTTGAAGGGAATGTTTCCTTGATTTAAAATCATATTCGATTATATCAACTACTTCATTTTTAAACACAAATCTCTTATTTGCTGTAACCAATAACAACGTTCATTCGCTTGGTTAACATTTCACTGACTGAAATAATGATTAATTCGCTTCAATAATTTTCATACTTTTGGTTTAGAATGTTCAGATAAAACCGTTTCTTTGCATTGAAGGACATTTCTCTATTTTATAGGACGTATTCAGTACGATCATTTCTTGGAATGAAGTGAATTTAAATATAAATATAAATAATAATATATGAATATAATATATAAAATAAAAATATAATATATTTAAATATGAATATAAATCCTGATTTAGATAACTATCCCTGCCTAGCCATCATTTTCTAATAATAAAGCTTGACACTACGCGAAAAGGGGAAGGGGAGGATACAGGGAGATATAATAATTTTCAGTTCGCTCATTATTTTTCCCTTCCTGAGAAACTTTCCAATGATAAATTGGTCATTAGTCCAGCCACCCTTGCAATCTCTGAAATTAAGAAAAAAATATATATATATATAATCGTAAAGCACCGTCGATATACTGGCGCAATGCTATGTTAGCCGAGCGAGTGTCAGAAAATATGACAAATTGTTAATAAACTTGTCGAGAATAAATCCTTCGATTAATAACATCGTAACATTCCCTCTTTAATCGATAGTCCCCACAAATCCTTATTTTCTCTGTGCGTTTTCGGGATGGTGGAACAGCAGCAGCCTTTGGTTAACGTTGATGTTGAGTCAAAAATGACTCATTCTCAATCAAATTTCGACGTGTCCAAATAACAAGGTTCCATCTCGGAAAGACCGAATGAAAAAGTGCTAACTCGCGTGGCAGTATCTCGAAGCTTCAACATCCTATATAAATATTGGGAACATCAGGGGCCTCAACTATGTAGCACCTTTTCATTCAGTCATCACGAGTTAGCACCTTTTTATTTGGCCTCTCCGAGATGGAACATTGGCTGATGAAATAATTTTTTAAAACTGTAATCTTTAAGAATATCAATTAACGAATTCCCTGAAACATAAAAGTGTCCATAAATTATTATTTCTGCTCAATGGTGAGTATTTTTTCAAGAACGAGTTTAAGAATTTGATGTTTATTTTTTTTCTAAATGTCAAAGCTTTGATAACTTTGGGTTATTGAAATAATTATTTGAAACTGTTATATTTATAAATATGAATTTGCTGCAAGGCAAGAAATATAAAATTCTCATTTTATTTCATTTTTTTACTGATTTTGTTAAAAAAATGTGGCAATTTATTATTTATTTTCAAAAACCCAATTTCCAATTTCCAAAGCTTTTGACTAATGAAATGATTTTTTTAAAATAGTAAAGTTTAAGAATGTCAAAAAACGGATGAGTTCAAGAATTTGATGTTCTCTTTCATTTGTTTGGTTTTGAAGCTCTAGTTTATTGAAATAATTTTTTAGACTGTTATATTTATGAATGTCAATAAATGCAACGCAAGAAATACAAAATTGTCCTTTGATTTTAAGATTTTTTTCAAATCAGTGCTGATGGACCTCTGCCTATCCAACTGACTCCAATTATTTTGCAAATTTTAATTGAAAAATGAGCTGGCGCTAAACAACTAAAAAGGCACTAACTAGCGTTACGGAATTTTCCGTAAAAATAACCCAGTCAAGTAAAGCTCTAGGGCTGAAGTTACAGAAAATTCTGTAAAAAATTAGCATTGTTAAAAATAATGTATAACATCGAGCAAAATATTCCAATTCTTAATTGTAACTAATTTCCTAAAAAAAGAAGTGAAGGCAAACTTGAGAGAAAATATTTTAGATTAAAATTGTTTATTTAAGAATAGCTTTTTAGAATTTTATGGTTTTGGTTTATCTTTAGGTGAACGTTGCAATTCTGATTTAAGCATAATGTTGTGGGGCTTATTTTATTCATCAAAGGATTCTCTACAAATCTCTTTGGCAAGTTTTCATTTAGAAAATTTGACTTGGGAATTATACAATTGTTAATTTTATGAACAATATTTTTCTTAAATAAAATTTTCTTAATTGAAATGCACAAAAGAGATTTATAGAGAAGCCATTAAGGAATGAAATGAGTCCTAAAACATAAGGATTAAATGAAAATTACAAGTTTGACCTAAAGAGAAAGCAAAAACATAAAACTCTAAAACTCTAATAATTAATATACGATTCATTATTTATAACTGAGTTTTCCTATGAATTATCCCTGATGAGGAAGTCTGAATTGGCTTCGAAACATGTTGGACCCCGGTAGTATAAAAAAGACGGAGAAAAGTAAGAGTGAGAGATTGTTATGGTTGACTCTTTCCTTTTCTCCCTCTTTTTTATACTCCTGGGGACCAATGTGTTTCGAAGTCAATTTAGACTTCCTTATCAGAAGTAATTAGTAGGAAAACTACAGTTATAAATAATGAAACCTATATTAACTAAATTCAAATATTACCTGAAAATGAAAATAAAGAATTCAATATCAAATGTTGTTTGGTCAATTGTTTTATACAGAACTTCCTGGTGTTCACTATTTTAGTGTAAAAAAAGTTTTCATGAGAAAGTAGTTTTCATTCCCATCATAAAGATTTTTGATATTAATAAGAAAATGCAAGTATTGCCAAAACAACGTTTGATATTAATTTCTTTTTTTAATTTTCAGGTGATATTGGAATTTAATTCATATAGGTTTCATTATTTATAACTGTAATTTTCTATGAATTACCCCTGTAAGGAAGTCTTAATTGGCTTCGAAACACGTTGGTCCCCCGTAGTATAAAAATCTTATCTTAAAAATTTTTTATATCAATAAGAAAATAGCAATATCGATCAAACAACTTTTGATATTAATTTCTTTATTTTTATTTTCAGGTGATATTAGAATTTCATTAATATAAGTTTCATTATTTATAACTGTAGTTTTCCTATGAATTATCCCTGCTGAAGAAGTCTAATTTGGCTCCGAAATACGTCGGTCTCCAGTAATATGAAAAAGAAGGAGAAAAGTAAGAGTGAGAGGTTGGTATGGTTGACTTTCTTTTTCTCCCTCGTTTTTATACTACTCTGGACCAACGTGTTTCGAAGCCAATTTAGACTTCCTTATCAGGAGCAATTAGGAACAAAACTACAGTTATAAATAATGAAACCTATATTAATTAAATTCCAATATTACTTGAAAATAAAAATAAAGAATTCAATATCAAATGTTGTTTGATGAATTCTTCTATACAGAACTTCTTGGTGTTTTCTATTTTAGTACAAAAAAAAATTTCATGAGAAAGTAGTTTTCATTCCGATTTCAAAGATTTTTTATATTAATAAGAAAATAGAAAGATTGACCAAACAGCATTTCATATTGAATTCTTTATTTTTATTTTCAGGTAATATTTGAATATAAATAATAACGGTTTCATTATTTATAACTGTATTTCCTCTATAAATTACACCTGATGAGGAAGTCTAAATTGGCTTCAAAACACGTTGGTCCTCAGTAGTATAAAAAAGACGGCGAAAAGTAAGAGTGAGAGGTTGGTATGGTTCACTCTTTCTTTTATTCCCTCTCTTTTATACTACTGAGGATCAAGGTGTTTCGAAGCCAATTTAGACTTCCTTAGGAGTAATTAATAACAAAACTACAGTTATAAATAATGAAACCTATATTAATTCAATTACAATATTACTTGAAAGTAAAAATAATGAATTCAATATCAAATGTTGTTGGGTCAATTCTTCTATACAGAACTTCCTGGTATTTTCTATTTTAGTACAAAAAAAAATTTCAAAAGAAAATAGTTTTCATTCTAATTTCAAAGATTTTTTATATTAATTAGAAAATAGAAAGATTGACCAAACAACATTTGATATTAAATTCTTTATTTATATATTCAGGTAATATTTGAATATAATTAATAACGGTTTCATTGTTTATAACTGCAGTTTTTCTATAAATTATCCCTGATGAGGAAGTCTAAATTGGCTGCGAAACATGTTGGTCCCCAGTAGTATAAAAAAGAAGAAGAAAAGTAAGAGTGAGAGGTTGGTATGATTGACTCTTTCTTTTTCTCCTTCTTTTTTCTTTTTGTTATACATTTATTGCACGTTTGTCTCTAAAGAGCCGTTAAAGAGGGTAGTTTCTAAGTCTACTTATGATTTGTGAACTTTTTGGGTTTTTCTTTTTTAATACACAAAAAATTTTCATCAGAAAGTAGATTCTATTTCGATCTTTAAGAAATTTTAAAAGAGAGACATCAAGCAATTTACAGAAATGTGTTATTGTTTTTGGATTATTACTATTTTGTGTTTTGAAAAATGGAATAATCTGAATAGATTGGTTCCAAATCAACCTACAAGGAATGTTTTTAAAAATGTCTTCTCTCCTTCTTCGGAAAATGTACCAATAAAAAGCAATCATAAGTATTACTTTAAATACGTTCCAAATGGCAAATAAAATTACATTTTTACTAGATTATTATCGAATTTAACATTGAATTTTAAATAACAATTAATTTTTCGAAAAATGAAACCGAGTTCACGATGAATCATTATTCGGAGTTTGAGCTTTACTTATTCTAATAATAATGATAGAATTAATAATAAAATAAACAGATAAAATTAATAATTAGATAATAGAATAATTATTATTAAAAGGATGTTATGCCTGCATATCTGAGTTAGCCTATGATAAATTAGATAAATTAATAGAGTAATCCAGAATTAAATGCGGATGGACTTCTGCCTATTGAACTGACTCCAATTATTTTGCTAATTTTAATTTAAAAATGACCTGGCGCTAAACAGACTAAGAATTTAAAAAATGACTCAAAAATTGATAATATATTTTAAAACGCAAAAATTGGGTTACAAGATTGTATCTATTAACATGGAGAATGTTGAAATTTAATGCAGTAGTAGGAAACTCTAGGACAATGTATCCAGGAACGAGACTTTAATTTATCTCGGCATCGGGATTCGAACCCGCGGCAGCGTTGTCACTTCGCTTCAGTGATCGAAAATTTTCCAAGCACGTTACCATCTGATCCACTCTGCTTCCCAACGAAACTAAATTTTCTAAGAAACAAAACGTGGAAATGAGAATTTATAAAAAGTAAATAATATTTTTGAGTGTTGATTGCAAGCTAAAAATCTTTTTGCTTAAGATTCAATGAATATGGATAATCTCATGATTCATTTTATGATTAATTTAAACTAGCAGTACATTTTTATTTTTTTGCATGCGTTTAAGCTGTTATGAAATGACACTCCCGAAATTTTCCGGAATATTTTGGATGTTGAGGAATGTTTTCAAAATGTGTGTCTCTTAAGAGCTCTACACTAAAAATGTAAAAAGATTAATAAACATTTGTTCCGTGAGAAGTACGTGGTCATTATTTACAATGTTTTGGAAGCATAAACAAATTGTCTGTGTTTGGGGGAAAAAAACGAAATGCTCTTTATTCATTTCTCATTCTCACCATTTTTAAAATCATTTTTTCGGGTGAAAGGAAAAATCATTTTTACATATTCATGATATTTATCGATAAATATTTTACTGCGAAAAATAAACAGAAAACAGGACTCAACTGAATTTCAGAGTCATCCAGAATTAAATTCTAGTGGAACTCTCCCTATTAAACTGACTTCAATTATGTTGCTAATTTCGATTAAAAACGGAGCTGGCGCTAAACAAACTAAGAATTGAAAAAATGACTTTCAAAAATTCAATATATATTTATGAACTCAAAAAATGTGTTCTAAACGTTGCGTTCTGCGCTTTGAATGTTGAAATTTAATGTAGTGGTAGGAAACTTAAATATCAGGAACGAGAATTTAATTTTTCTCGGCATTGGGGTTCGAACCCGCGGCAGCGTGGTTACTTGGCTTCAGTGATTGAAAATTTTCCAAGCACGTTACCATCTGATCCACTCTGCTTCCTGATGAAAGAGAATTTTTCAAGACACAAAAAGTGGAAATAAGAATTTATAAAAAGTGAATAATATTTTTGAGGGTTGATTGCAAGATAAAATCTTTTTGCATAAGATTCAATAAATATGGATGATCTCATGATCCATTTTACGATTAATTTAAACTAGCATTACATTTTTTATTTTTGCATTCGTTTGAGCTGTTATGGAATGACACTCCCCTTGGAATGTTCTAGAATATTTATGATATTAAGAAATGTTTTTAAAAATTTCTTTTTTTCTTCTTCGAAAAATTTACAGTTAAAAATCAATCATAAATATTATATTCTTTATAATTTTTTACATATCTACACTGAGAAAACTGATTTGCTTGACTAGCAAAAATTTGTTTGGCTCAACAAAATAATTCTGTTGTTCTTTGTGCAAAAAGCGGTTTTTTTGGCCCAACAAAATTTTTTTGTTGAGTGCTTTTGATGGTCCAACAAAATTGTTTTGGCGACCTGACAAAACTCGTTCTCACACACTTTTTCTTTTTTCCGTTTTTTTTATACTACGGGGGACCAACATGTTTGGAAGCCAATTTAGACTTCCTCATCAGCGGTAATTTATAGGATAACTACAGATATAAATAATGAAACATATATTACCTATATTACATATATTACCAAATATTACCTAAAAGTAAAAATGAAACATTTTTTATTATCAAAATGTTATTGGTCAATCTTTCCATTTTCTTATTAAAATCAAAAATCTTTAAAATTCATGTGAAATTCACTTTCTTATGAAGATTTTTTTTTCTTATTATTCTGAAATAGAAAACACTATGAAGTTATGCGTATCTGTGTATGGCAGCCTTTTTCAGCCGAAATGAAATGGATTTATTTAATTTATTGATATTCTCGCTGAAAGTTTTTTTGTTATCTTTTTTGCTGAAGTCAAAACATATTTACTTGTTAATATGAAATATCTTTTTCGGAAAAAAAATCCATGAAACTTGCATTCTATCAATACTTCATTCTGCAATGCATCTAATCTGAGTTTGTACTAATTGAATCAATTCTTTAATACCCCTATGCCGGACTTTTATTAACATCTATCATAAAATCACATTCTAAGAAGTTGTTATCAACTACACTGAAAACCATATTAACAAAATCAGGAAAATGAGAATAGATAAAATAATTTCTTATATAACTTCCTGAACAAACCTTTCAGATACTTTTCAATTTTTTAAAAAATTTTCTTGATTTTAATCGGTGGGGAAAATTGTATTAACCCTCAGTAGTAAAATTCGTAAAGGATGTTGATTTTCTTTTTCTTTCTAAAGATAGAAACATTAATCCACTTTTTTAATATAAATTTTTAAAATTATGAGACAAATTTTTCACAAGGAAGAAAATTCAGAAAGACGATTAGAAAAACGATCATTTTTACATTTTTTTGAGAGAGCAACCAGTCTTAAACCCTCGTTAGAGTCATCTGTTTGAAAAATGTTAATAGATTTTAGGAAATTGTACAGAAAGTCTTAATCCCAAATATCAAGATTCAGAATTTAGCACAAAGAGACAAGAATAAGATAGTAAAATATTTTCACATTTAACTATGAAATGTATTTTAATTGTATTCAATTATTATACCTTAAATTATGTACATCCTTCTGGCAACCTTATTAT
>JAUMHM010000089.1:7629847-7649088 GCA_032362435.1 Melikaiella ostensackeni | reverse complement strand
CAGAGTTACGCAGTTCCCCCTGTTTACATCGTAGAAATTCTTGGATGAACCTCACGGTCAAAGTAGGCAACTCCCGAAAATGGGCTTAAACGGGGAGTTGAGTGTATTTAAAAAACATGTATCAGATTGATCTTGAAATAGAGTCTAGAATACATTCTACCTTATGATTTGCATCAAAGAATTTAAGTTCAATTTAATATAATAAAGAATTCAAAGCAAACAATGAAGTAAAAATAATATTTTGGGATTTTCAGAAAAACCACAAAATACTGCCGTCAGCTGTTTCCTTGAAGAAGTACCGCTATAAAGGTGCCCTGGCTGGTTGAATTATACCGAAAGTAATACGGGTCGATTAATATTCATACGGGGGTCGAGCAGGGCCGACCCACGTTGTTTGAACGCCCTAGGCAGCTCAGGACTTTACCGTCCTTTGCATGCAAATACTTGGCAGTGCAATAACCCAGCGATAAGGTTATTTAATTAAGAGAGCATAAGGCCCTTAAAATATTAAATTTCTATTTTCACTTCAATCCCATCCCCTTTCATTAAAACTTAAAATATTTATTCTTCTCCCTTTTTTTTCTCCCTCCTTTTTCTTCCTGTTGTGTACATTTATTGTACATCTGTCTCTAATGAGCCGAAAAAGAAGGTGGTCTCGAAGTCTATTTTTGAATTGTGAACTTTTTGAGTGTTTTTTTTTAGTACACAAAAAATTTTCATAACAAAAAAATTTTATTTGTATCTTGAAGAAAAAAAAATTACTTCTAACCATTTCTCACAGAAAGCTGCTGCAATTGAAATGATTTTAAGAGAGTTTTGATATATCATTTTGACAAATCTATAATAATAAAGTACAAGGCTCCCTAATATTGTCCTTTCGTTAATTAAACATGCAGCTGCTGGGTTTCTAAGCTCTTTTGTTTTAATATTTGTTTATTACTGAGAGATGAATTTGAAAATTTAATTTAAAAAAATAATTAATTTTTACATTCATAGGTAGCTTAGTAAAGGAAAATAACCTTTTTATTTAGTTTTAATCAATAGAAAATCGAGTTTTCCTTCCATTGTTCCTATCAAAAGGAAAACTTAAATTTAATTTTAGCACTTTTTCATTTAATTCAGCTAACTTCAAATTATCTTAAAGTCATGAATTTCCATATCAGAGACGAGTTTTCAAAAAAAGAGTTGAATTTTCAACCTAAAAATATGAATTTTTAACAAAACAGTTGAATTCTCAACCGAAACAGATAATTTCTAAACAAACAGTTGCATTTTTAACCAAAAATGATTCATTTTCTACTAAAATAGTTGAACTTTTAACCCAAAAAGACGAATTTGAAACAAAACAGTTTAATTTTGAACAAAAAGTTAAAACTTAAAAGTTAAATTTTCAACCAAAAAGATGAATTTTTAAACAAGAAAATTAATTTTTCACCAAAAAGACGAACTTTCAACAAAATACATGAATTTTAATCCATACAGTTGAATTTTCAAGGAAAAAGATACATTTTTAGTTCAGAGAATTAATTTTCAACCAAAGAAAATCATCTTCTACGAAAAAAAAAGAAATTTTGACAAATTAGTTCAACTTTCAACCAAGTAGTTGAATTTTCAACTAAAAAGGATGAATTCTCAACGTGAAATGTAATAGTTGATATTTCTACCAAAACAGATTTTAATTTTAAATCAAAAACTGTTAAATTCAATCAAAAAAGATGAATTTTCAACGAACTAGTTGAATCCTCAACCAAAATAGATTCATTTTAAATCAAACAGTTGCATTTTTAACCAAAAAGATTAATTTTCTACCAAAAAAGACGAATTTTCTACAAAAAAGTTCAATTTTCAATCCAAAAAAATGAATCTGCAACAAAAAGTTGATTTTCTACTAAATAGTTCAATTTTCTACCAAAAAACCTGAATCCTCATCCAAAACAAGTTAATTGTCAACTAAATAGTTGCATTTTTAACCAAAATGATTAAATTTCTACCAAATGAGCTAAATTTTCAAATCAGAGAGACGAATATTCAACAAAACATTTTAATTTTTGACCTAAAAAGATGACTTTCCAACAAGTTATGTACATTCATGACCAAATAGTTAAATTTTTAACTGAAAGAATGTATGGTTAACCAAGAAAATTAACTTTGTACCAAAAGAGACGAATTTTCAACAAAATACATGAATTTTGAAGCAAATAGTTGAATTTTCAATTCAAAAAAATACATTTTTAGTTGAAAGAAATAATTTCCAATCAAAAGAAAACTAATTTTTTAAAAATATTTACATTTTGAACCAAAAAAATTGATCTTCAACCAAAAAGAAAGAATTTTAACAAAGTAGTTAAACTTTCAACCATAAAAGATGAATTCTCAACGCTAAACGTAATAGTTGATATTTCAACCAAAGCAGATTTTAATTTTTAATAAAAAGAAGTTGAATTCAACCAAACAGTTGCATTTTTAACCAAAAAAATTAATTTTCTACCAGAAAAGACGAATTTTCTTTAAAACACAAATTTTCAACCAAATAATTGAGTTTTTAGTCAAGAGGATTAATTTTCTACCAAAAATTGTATTTTTTACCAAAAAAAAGAAATTTCTACCAAAAAACCGAATTTTCAACAAAATACATGATTTTTGAAACAAATAGTTGAATTTTCAATTCAAAAAGATACATTTTTAGTTAAAAGAAATAATTTCTAATCAAAAGAAAACTAACTTTTAAAAAATATTTACATTTTCAACCAAAGTGATTGTTCTTCAACCAAAAAGAAAGAATTTTCTTCAAAACACATAAATTTTCAACCAAATAGTTGAATTTTCTGCCAAGAGGATTAATTTTCTACCAAAAATAAAATAAATTTCTACCAAAAAGACGAATTTTCAACAAAATAATAAAAAATAAAAAAAACAGTTGAATGCAACGAAAAAAGACGAATTATCAACAAAATAGTTGAATCCTCAATGAACACAGATTAATTTTCAACTAAAAAGTTGCATTTCTATCAAAAAAATATTAAATTTCTACTGAAAGACATGAATTTTCAACCAAAAAAGACGACATTTTTTAATGAAGTATTGCATTGTCAACCTATAATGATTTGTCCCTCATGAAAGGAAAAAAAAATCAGATAAATTGTTGAAATTTCAAGTCAAAAGACGAATTTTCTACAAAACAGTTGACTTTTCAACCCGAAAAGATACATTTTCGTCAAGAAAGTTAATTTTCAACCAAGAAAAATAAATTTTCAGCCAAGGATCCCGCTAAAAACAAACTGACGTTATCGGTCACAAGTCTGCCATTTTTGTCAAGTGAAACGTGCGTAACAACTCGCATTTTTAATGCGTGCGTTGCAAAAAAACGATTTTTTTGTAGAAGACAGTTCATTTTTCAACTCAAAAAGTTGAATTTTCAACCAAGCAAAATGAATTTTTCATCCAAAAAGACGAATTTTCAATAAAACAGTTCAATTTTCGACCAGAAGATGAATTTTTAACAAAATATTTGAATTTACAACAGAATAAGTAATGTTTAAATGAAGTAGTAGAATTCTGAGCAAAATGGTCAGATTTAAAAAAAGGGTCCATTCTCAACCAAGAAGGATTTTTCAGTCATGAAAGAAAACAAATTTCAATCTAATTGGTGAATTTTCTTGTAAAAAAAGCGAATTTTCAAAAAAGAAATTTCAATTTTCAACTCAAAAATTTGAATTTTCAACAAAAAAGTTCATTTTCAACCAGGTAAAATGAATTTTCTATTCAAAAAGACGAATGTTCAACAAACCAGTTGAATTTTTGACCAGAAGATGAATTTTTAACAAAATATTTGAATTTACAAAATAATTAATGTTTGAATAAAGTAGTAGAATTCTCAGCATATTGGTCAGATTTAAAAAAAAGGTCCATTTTCAACCAAGAAGGATTTTTCAGTCAAGAAAGAAAACAAATTTCAATCTAATTGGTGTATTTTCGTACAAAAAAAGCGAATTTTCAAAAAAGACATTTCAATTTTCAACTCAAAAATTTGAATTTTCAACATAAAAGTTAATTTTCTACTAAATTTTTGAATATTTTACCAAAATAATGGGGTCTTCAACCAAAACAGGTTAATTTTCAACTAAGCAGTTGCATTTTTAACCAAAAACAAAATGAAATTTCTGCCAGAAGAGCTAAATTTTTAAAGCAGAAAGCCGAATTTTCAACGGAAAAGTTCTTTTTCAGATCAGCAAGATGAATTTTCTACCGAAAAGGATAAATTATCCATCCAAAAGGACGAATTTTCTATACAAAATAACAAGAAAACAAATTACAACCAAATTGCTGAATTTCCAAGCGAAAAAAGCGAATTTTCTAAAAAAACATTTTAATTTTCATCTCGAAAATTTGGATTTTCAACAAAAAAATTTTTTAAATAAATATCTGAATTTTTAATGAAAATAGTGGGGTCTTGAACCAAAACAGGTTAATTTTCAACTAAGCAGTTTGCATTTTCAACCAAAAAAAAAAAATGAAATTTCTGCCAAAAGAGCTACATTTTTAAACTAAAATGACGAATTTTCAACAAAAAAGTACATTTTCAGCCAAGCAAGATGAATTTTCTACCGAAAAAGACGAATTTTCAATCCAAAAGGACGAATTTTCTATCCAAAAAGACGAATGTTAAACAAAACAGTTGAATTTTCAACCAAAAGATGACTTTTTGACAAAATATTTGAATTTTCAACAGAATAATTAATTTTTGAGCAAAAGAGTAGAATTCTCAGCAAAATGGTCGGATTTTCAAAAAAAGATCAATTTTCAACCAAGAAGTATTTTTCAGTCAAGAAAGAAAATAAATTTCAATCAAATTGGTGACTTTTCAAGCAAAAAAAAGCGAATTTTCTAAAAAAAAATTTAATTTTCAATTCAAAAATTTGAATTTTCAACAAAAAATTTAATTCTACTAAATATTTGAATTTTTTACAAAAATAGTAGGGTTTTCAACCAAAACAGATTAATTTTCAACTAAGTATTTGCATTTTCAACAACAAGAAAATGAAATTTCTGCCACGAAAGCTAAATTTTTAAACTAAAAAGGCGAATTTTCAACACAAGAGTTGAGTTTTTAACGAAGAAAGATTTTTCAGTCAAAGAGGAAGAAATATTGCAACCAAATTGTTGAAGTTTGAAGCCTAAAAGCCTGAATTTCTGCATCAATTTTTACATTAATTCATTTAATACTTTTCTATTATTTATTTTAATCCCGATTATTCTATAATCATTTTTTATATAATGATATAACTTTTGAGAATTCATTTTTTAATTTCCTTCAGTTTTCAACAGCTGAAAATTCAACTGTTGGAAAATAAAGGTAAAAGTGAATTTTGTATCAAAAATGTTATATTTACATAATTTGACATAGGAATTTAATAAATATATATTTCAATCTATACAAAAATTAAATTTAATAGAAAAAAATAATTTTATCAATTAATTAAATTCAATTAAATTAAATTTAAAACAATGTTACACGCACGTTAAAGCGCGCGCATATTAAGCTAGTCTTTTATAAAATCGATAAAAAATCTAACGAATTCCAATAAAATTCCAAATAAAACAATAGAAAAATAACTATAACATTTTAATAAAAAAATATCGTCTCGTGACGTACTTAAACCACTTTTGTTAAAAGAGAATGGAAGAGAATAATATATTTTAGGGCAAAATAAACCTCCCTTTTAAGTGTTCCTTAATCTATGGAAACCAAGGATAATTTTAATGGGTAAGAACAATTCCGCCCCTAGGAGAATTTAGATTTATAACCCAATACTTTTTGTGTAATTAGTCAAAATAAAATTCATGGCCAGAAGAGTTTAACCTCAGATTGCCTTTCGAGTTTCGCAGTACGAAATTATACGCTCTTCCCAAACGCTAATGCATTAATTGTGGCAATAAAGTTTCTGCCCGAAAGGGTTAAGGGTCTCGTTAACGGCAAGTGAAATTATTGGAGTTCCACAGTGAATTTACTTTACCAAAATGCATTTAATGTTTGCTTATCTAACTTCATCGCTTCGTGTTAAATTTATTATCCACTTAACCACGCAACCTTCAAACATCGATTTATTGTCCCTTCGACCTCTGTCATCCCGCAAATTCGATCTTACACTTTCCCTCCAATTATTCTTGACATTTATTTATATTTTGTCTTTTTCTGTAGATTAGATTGTTACTCCATGTATACCATGTATGTATGTAACATTTGATCAGGGGAGTGGAAAACTGCAGGAAACCAAAACTCCCGAGCGCAGCCGGTTGCCGGCAGAGGAGTTTTGATGTAGAAATTCGAGAGCATCGAGTTGTCCACATCCATCCATCCAACTGTTTGGTTGAAAATTGAACTATTTTGTACAAAATTTAATTATTTCGTTACAAAGTCATCTACTTTTTTAAAAATTAATGATTTTTTGGTCGGAAATTCAATTGTTGTGTTAAACATTCTTTTTTAAATTTCATTTCTTCTGGTAAAAATGTCATCTGTTTGTGGTTAAAAATGCAACTTTTTGGTTGAAAATTAACCTTTTTTGGTTGAAGATTCAACTATTTTGTTCAAAAATCTTCTTTCTTGGTTGAATTAAACTGGTGTTAATTTAAAATAAAAAGATGTCTTGGTTGACGTCAACTATTACATTTGACGCCGAGAATTCATCTTTTTTAGTTGAAGAATTTACTATATGGTTGAAAATAAAAATATTTTGTTGAAAATTCAACTATTTTGTTAAAAAGTCATCTTTTTTGGTCAAAGATTCAACTGCTTTTATGAGCATTCGTCTTTTGGATAGAAAATTCGTCCTTTTGGATTAAAAATTCAACTTTTTTGGGTAGAAAATTCATCTTTCTTCGTTGAAAATCAACTTTCTTGTTGAAAATTCAACTTTTCGGGTTAAAAATTCAACTTTTCGGATTAAAAATTCAACTGCCTTCTAAGAAATTCGTCTATTTTGATTGAAAAATCAACTATTTGGTTGAAAATTGAACTATATTGTTAAAAATTTAATTATTTTGCTACAAATTCAACTATTTTGTTAAACATTAATGTTTTTTGGTCCACAATTCAACTGGTTTGTTAAACATTCGTCTTTTTGGATAGAAAAATCCGACAATTTGGTTGCAATTTTTTTCTCTAATGACTGAAAAGTCATTCATGGTTGACAATTCAACACTTTTGTTGAAAATTCATCTTTTTGATTGCGTTCAACTGTCTTGTTGAAAACTCGTCTTTTTGGATTGCAAATTCAACTATTTTGAAGAGAATTGAACTGTTTGGTTGGAAATCTAACTTTTTTGTTGATAATTCAACTTTTCGGGTTAAAAATTCAGCTATTGGGTTGGAGTTTAATATTTTTTGTTTGAAAATTCAACTATTTGGTAAAAAATTCAACTATTTTGTTTAAAATTTAATTATTTTGTTGCAGATTCAACTATTTTGTTGAAAAGTTATGTTTTTTCGTCGAAAGTTCAACTTTTTTGTTTAACATTCGTTTTTTTGGCTATAAAATTCCTCCTTTTGGATTCAAAATTTATCTTTTTTGATAGAAAATTCATCTTTCCTGGTTGAAACTGAACTTTCTTGTTGATACTTCATCTTTTCGGGTTTAAAAGTGAACTTTTTCGTAGAAAATTCGTCTTTTTGGCTTGAAAATTTAAAAGTTTGGTTGAATTTTTTTCTTTCATGACTGACAAATCATTCTTGGTAGAAATTCAACACTTTTGTCGAAAATTCATCTTTTTTGTAGAGAATTCATCTTGCTTGGTAGAAAATGAACTTGTTTGTTGAAAATTTAACTTTTGTAGTTAAAAATTCAACTGTCTTCTTAAGAATTCGTATTTTCGGCTTGAAAATTCAACTGTTTTGTTGAAAATTCGTCTTTTTGGATTGCAAATTCAACTATTTGGGGAGAAAATTGAACTATTTGGTTGGAAATTGACTTTTTTGTTAAAAATTCATATTTTCAGCCTGGAAATTCAACTGATTTCTGTGAAATTCGTCTTTTTGGCTTGAAACATCAACAGTTTGGTTGAAATTGTTTTTCTTTCTTAACTGAAAAATCTTTTTTGGTTGTAAATTCAACTCTTTTGGTGAATTTCGTTTTTTCGTTTGTTTGAATTTCATCTCTTTTGGCCGAAATTTCTTCTAATCATCTTTTCTGGTTAAAAATTCAACTGTTTGGTAGAAAATTAAACCAATTAGTTGGAAATTAACGTTTTTGTTGAGAATTCAACTGCTATGTAGAAAATTTGTCTTATTGGCTTGAAACTTCAACAATTTGGTTGACATTTTTTTTCTTTCTTGACTGAAAAATCTTTCTTGGTTGGAAATTTTACTCTTCAGTTAAATTCCTTCTTTTTAATTTAAAACTTCATTTCTTTTGTTAGACATTTCTTCTAATCATTTTGCAAATTCCAAATTCAAATTCAACTATTTTGTTAAAAAGTCATTTTTGGTCAAAAATTCAAATTTTCTGGATAGAAAAATTCTCCTTTTGGATTTAAAATTCTTTTTTTTTTTGGTAGCAAATTCATTTTTCCTGTTTGAAAATGAACTTTCTGGTTGAAAGTTCATCTTCCCGGATTTAAAAGTCAACTGTTTTGTAGAAAATTCGTCTTTTAGCTCGCAAATTCAATAATTTGGTTGAATTTGTTTTTCTTTCTTGACTGAAAAATCTGTCTAGGTTGAAATTTCAACTCTTGTGTTAAGTTTTTTCTCTTTGGTTGGAAATTTCACCTCTTTTGGTAGAAATTTCTTCTAATCATTTTATTAAAAATTCATCCTTTTTGTATCCAATCCTATTTTCGTCTTTTTGTATTGCAAATTCAACTATTCTGGTTAAAAATTTAAATATTTGGTTGGAAATTAACTCTCTTGCTAATAAATCTACTTTTCGGGTTCAAAATCCAACTATTGGGTTGAGGTTTAATATTTTTTGTTTGAAAATTTGGCCATTTGCTTGAAAATTCAACTATGTATTTTGTTTGAAATTTAATAATTATGTTGCAAATTCAACTATTTTGTTAAAAACTCATTTTTGGTCGAAAATTCAACTTTTCTGGATAGAAAAATTCTCCTTTTGGATTCAAAATTCATTTTTTTTTTGTAGCAAATTCATTTTTCCTGGTTGAAAATGAACTTCCTTGTTGAAAATTCATTTTTCCGGATTTCAAAGTCAACTTTTTTGTAGAAAATTCGTCTTTTTGGCTTGGATACTTAATAACTTGGTTGAAATTGTTTTTCTTTTTCGACTGAAAAATCTGTCCAGATTGAAATTTCAACTAATGTGTTAAATTTCGTCTTTTTGGTTTGAAATTGCACCTCTTTTGGTAGAAATTTCTTCTAAACATTTTATAAAAAAGTCATCCTTTTTGTATCAAAACCTATTTTCGTCATTTTGGATTGCAAATTCAACTATATCGGTAAAAAATTGGACTGTTTAGTTGAAAATGAACTTTTTTGTTAAAAATTCAACTTTTCAGATTAAAAATTCAACTGTCATCTTAAAAATTCGTGCTTTTTTGCTTGAAAAATCAACATGGCTGAAAATATTTGGAAAAATTAGGTAATATAGGCGTAAGAGGGGGGGAGTGTTTCAAACTATTTTGTTATTACTTGTTACATGGGAGCGAAAAGGGGTAGAAAGTGGCCAAAAATGTGTTACCTAATTTACTGATGGCCCCTTAGCATTAATTTTACATTAAAATTATTATAATTCAAATCCTTTATTTGTGTATAAACGATTAGGAACGGAATCTTGTGTAATCTTTATTGCTTAAGAGAAAAAAGCGAAAATATTAATTAGCGTCTCATAATTAAAATGAGCGATTCCGCGAAGGTTTTTATAAGTTGTTTATGGTCATGCAAACATTATTTCCAGGCGCTTTAGGAATGAGAAGCACGTCACGCTATAAGAGCAAATGAATCTTTAATAATTACCCGTATAACGAGAGTTTTTCATGATTATGACCATATTGTGTGCACGATATAATAAATCTAAGGCGATAATTACTATTTTTCTTACTTTGTTTTAAATGTTGAGAAACTATAACCCAATAGCCGGTCTGTGCTCTTTACTCATTATTTTTATTCGAGGTTGCCACACAGTCACTTAAGTCACTTTTAGTCAATTTTTTGCTCGAATCACTTTTTAGGCACTTTTTAAAGATGAAGACACTGTAAGCACTTTTTTCGTGAAAAGAACACTTTAGTCACTTCTTTCAATAAATAAAAACAGAGAACCCTATCTCTGAATTTTCTTGAATTCTTTTGAATTCACCCTGAATTCTTTTGAATTCCCTTGAGATCCACCGAATTGAATAGATATTTCTTGGATTTTCATTTTTTGTAAATTCAGCCTGAAGACTTTTAATTTCACCTGGAATTCTTATAAATTTTATGAGATTCTCATTCATTAATTTTATCCATTTCCATTTATCTGTATTCAACGGAATTGTTTCAGATTTTTAAAATTTTGTTTCATCTACTTGAATTAGTTATAATTCATCTTGAATTTTTATTATATTCATCGAATTTTCTTGAAATCCTTTAAATTCTTCTGAGTCCACTCCAATTTTACTCAAATCAATGGAATATTTTAGATTTTTTTAAATTTTTCAATTGATTTGGAATTCACCCTGAAGTTTTATTAATTTATCTTGAATTCTTTAAATTTCTTTTGAATACTTGATGCCTTGAATTCTCCTAAATTCTTTTGAATTCACTTCAATTCAAAAGAATTTGAGGAAATTTATTAAAAAAATGAAAGATTTTTAGACAGACTGGGAAAAATCTGCAAAAATGAAAAATCAACATAACTCTCCATTTTAAATGAAGTATTCTATGAGTCAAGAAACGCAACCTTCTTTCAAACCCGAAAAAAGTAGTGTAAAGTAAAAATTATTTTTTCCGAAATTTTTAAAATATCGGACTCATAAAACATGACCAAAAATGATATTTTCTATAGTTATCAACAAAAGGGACCCAAATTTTGTGAAAAAACCCTGTTAATAGCTAAAAAGCAAGTGCTTATATTAAAAATTTTAAACTTTGAAAAAATACAAAATGGCGGCTGTGTAAGTTGAGAAAAAAAAGAGAAATTTCTTCATTTTTCAAGGAAAGCCTCTCGATAATCGTAAATTGTCATTAAATTTAAATAAATGACTTTAAATCATGACTTTTGACTCTTTGACTTGAGATATAGATGTTAAAAATTCAATTTTTCGCGTTTGAAAGTCAACTGTTTTGTAGAAAGTTCGTCTGTTCGCTTCAAAACTCGTCTTTTGGGGTTGAAAATTCATTTTTTATGGCAAAAAATTATCTTCTTTGGTTAAAAATTCATCTTGCTTGGTTATAAATATTTTGTTGTTGTTGAAAATTCAACTTTTCTCTAAAAAATTCATTTTTGTGACATGAAAATTCAACTATTTGGTTAAAATGCAATTGAATTTGAAATTTAAATTAAAATTGGTTGAAAATTTATCTTTTATAGCACAAAAATGATCATTTTTTGCTGAAAATTCATCTTTCTTGGTTAAAAATATTTTTTTGTTGAAAATTCAACTGTCCTATAAAAAATTTATGTTCGTGACTTGAAAATTTAACTATTTGGTTAAAAATGCAACTCTTTCTTTGTCGAAAATTATGTTTTTTTTTGTAAATTTAACTATTTGGTTGAAAATTCATCTTTTCACGTAAAAAAGACATATTTTTTAGTTAAAAATTCATCTTTCTTGGTTAAAAATATATTTTTGTTTTGATAATTCCACTTTTCAGACTAGAAACTCAACTACCTTCTAAAAAATTCATCTCCTTGACATAAAAATACAACCATTTGGTTGAAAATTCATCTTTTTAGTTTGAAAGTTCAACTTTTTCCTTAGAAATTCATTTTTTATGGTAAGAAATTAATTTTTTTTTTTGGTTGAAAATCATTTTTCTGGGTTGAGAATTCAACTTTTTAGCTTAAAAATGCAATTGTCATCTAAAAAATTCATCTACTTGGCTTGAAAATTTAACTAATTGGTTGAAAATCATTTTTTTGTTGAAGATTCACTTTTATGGGTTGAAAAGTCATATTTTCTTTTTTGGTAAAAAAGTTCATCTGTTTCGCTTGAAAATAACTTTCTTTCTGAAAATTCAAATTTTTGTGGTTAAAAATTCAACTCTCTTCTAAAAAATTGGCCTTCTTGGCTTGAAAAGTTACTTACTTGGTTATAAATTCATCTTTTGTAGGTAGAAAATTCAGCTATGAGGTGAAAAATTCATCTTTCTTGGTTGAAAATTCATCTTTGTAGGTTGAAAATTTAACAATGAGGTAAAAAATTCATCTTTTTCGGTTAAAAATAACTTTTCTGGTTAAAACTTCAATTGTCTTCTGAAAAAATTTGTCTCTTGAGTTGAAAATTCAACTTTTATGGTAAAAATGATCTTTTTTGCTTGAAAATTCATCTTTCTTGCTTAAAAATATTTTTTTATCGCTAAGAATTCAACTGACCTCTGAAAAATTCTTTCTTGTGACTTGAAAATTCAACTATTTGGTTAAAAATGAAATTGAATTTGAAATTGAAATTTGAATTGAAATTGGTTGGAAATTCATCTTTTATGGCACAAAAATTATCTTTTATTGTTAAAAATTCATCTTTGTGTCTTGAAAATTTAACTATTTGGTTAAAAATGCAACTCTTTTCTGTTGAAAGTTATGTTTTTTTGATATAAATTTAGCTGCTTAGTTGAAAATCAATCCTTCTTGCTTGGAAGTTATCTTTATTTTTGAAAATTTATCTTTTCGTGCAGGAAAGTCATCTTTCTTGGTTAAAAATTCATTTTTCTTGGCGAAAAAAAAAATATATATATTTTTTTTGATAATTCCACTTTTCACGTTGTAAATTTAACTACCTTATAAAAATTGAATCTTCTCGACTCAAAAATTTAACTATTTGGTTTAAAATTCATCTTTCTAGGTTGAAAAGTCGACTTTTTGGTTAAAAATTCATCTTTTAAGGTGCAAAAGTAATATTTTTTTGGTTAAAAATTCATCCTTCTTGGTTGAGAATTCAACTTTTCAGCTTAAAAATGCAATTGTTATCTGAAAAATTCGTCTACTTGGTTTGAAAATTCAACTAATTGGTGGAAAATCATTTTTTTTCTTGAAAATTCACCCTTACGGGTAGAAAAGTCATCCTTTCATTTTTGGTAAAAAATTCATCTTTCTCGGTTGAAAATAACTTCCTTGCTGAAAATTCAAATTTCTAAGGTTGAAAATTCAACTCTCTTCTAAAAAACTGGCCTTCTTGTCATGAAAAGTCAACTATTTGGTTATAAATTCATCTTTGTAGGTTCAAATTTCAACTGGGGAGACGAAAAAATTGCAGGCTGAAAATTCATTTCTTCGGGTTTAAAAGTCAACTGTCTTCTAAAATACAAATAATTTATAAAAGTAACATGGGCTAGTCAGAAATCATGAATTTATGTAATTTATTGAAATTTAATAACAATTTACGGTGTATAAGAATTTGTTGATTACTGTGTAGCTTTCGGAGGATCGTTATAGATGTGAGTTCAAAATTTTAGAACCCTTGCCATCAATGAAAAAATCTTTACTAATAAGAAAAATATCCTTTAATATAGTAAAAACGTAATTTTTTTCTCCTTCTTTCAACTTGAATAACAATTTACGATATAGCCAGCTTTCAATATTATTTTTCTAGAACCCAATTGACAACATAACATCAAAATTCATTATTTTACAATCTTTTTCCTGCAACTAATTTTTAACAATATTTAGGTAATGTTTGCATTTTTCGTACAAAAGCATCTTATTTTATAAAAAGTAACTATAATACTAGAGAGAAATCACAAAGGTTTATAGCCTAATATAGGAAAATTGAAATTTTTCCCCCATCCTGAAATTCAAAATTTTCTAAAACATTTCTTGTTGGTCCTAGGAAGTTGTAAATCTTCCACATGTATTGAAACACTTTTAGCAAAAAAAATTTCACAGTTGAGTATTCGTTTTTTTTTTTTTGGTTAGAAATCAATTTCTCCAACTGAAAATTTAAACATTCCACTTAAAGATCCATCATTTTAATTGAAAATTCATCTTTTTTATTTATTTTAATATTTGGTTCAAAATTTAATTATTTTGTTTAAAATTAAAAAATGATGTTAAAAAGTCACTCTTTTTTGGTTAAAAGTTCAACTGTTTCATGGAGAATCCGTCTTTTTGGCTTGAAAATTCAACAATTCGGTTGAAATTTTTCTTTTTTCTTTACTGGAAAATCTTTCATGAGTGAAAATTCAACCCTTGGTAGAAATTTCATCCTTTTTAGTTAAAAGTGCAACTGTTTGGTTGAAAAGTAATCTGTTTTGGTTGAGAATTCAACTAATTTTTCAAAATTCTGTCTTTTTTGGTTGAATCCAACTATTTTTCATATAAAATCAACATCTTTTTTAGGTCAAATATCAACTATTACATTTGTTGCTAAGATTTCATTTTTTTTGGTTGGAAATTGAACTACTTAGTTGAAAGTTTAACTACTCTGTCGAAAATTTATTTTTTTAAATTGAAAAGTATTCTCTTTGGTGGAAAATTGAATTAATTTGTTGCGAATTCGTTTTCCTTTTTGTTAAAAATTGATTTTTTTACTGAAAATTTAACTATTCTGTTTAAAATTTGTTTTTGGTTGAAAATGAATTTTTTTAAACTGAAAATTGAACTATTCCATTTTTTGTTGAAAATATATCTTTCTGAGTTGAAAATTCATGTATTTTGTTGAAAATTCGTCTTCTTAGGTGAAAATTCATCTGCTTTGGTTGACAATTCAATTTTTTTGAAAATTCGTCTTTTTGTTTAGAAATTGAACTACTTTGTTGCAAATTCGTTATTCTTTTTGTTAAAAATTGATTTTTTTTACTGAAATTTCAACTATTCCATTTTTCCTTGAATTTTTTTTTTTAGTTGAAACTTCATGTATTTTGTTAAAAATTCGTCTTTTTCGATTTTCCACTTAAATGCGAACTGGATTAAGAAAACATAATAAGAAAAGCCAACTATTTTTGGTTGACAGTTAATTCTTTAATTATTTTTGGTAGAAAAGTCGATAGTTACATATTTTTTAAGGAGTTTATCTTTTTTAGTAAAAGATTTTGTTATTTGGTTGAAAATTTAATTATTTTGTTGAAAAGTCATCCTTTTCGATTAAAAATCAATTTGTTTTAGTTGAAAATTCAAATTTTGGTTGGAAATTCGTCTTTTTTGGTAGAAAATTAATCTTTTTGGTTTAAATTCATTTCTGCTTGAAAATTTTACTTTTTTGTTCAAAAATTAATTTTCTTAACTGAAATTTTAACAATTCTAGTTGATGATTCATCATTTTATTTAAAAATTCATCTCTTCGGTTGAAAAATTTGACATTTTGTTAGAATATCTCTTTTTTAATTGAAAAATAATTGTTATAACTGAAAATTTAACTATTCCATTTTTTGTTGAAAATATATCTTCCTGAGTTGAAAATTCATGTATTTTGTTGAAAATTCGCCTTTTTGGTTGAAATATCAACTATTACATTTTTCGATAAGAATTCACCTTTCTTGGTTGAAAATTTAACTACTTGGTTAAAAATTGAACTACTTCGTTCAAAATTCATTTTTTCAATTTAAGATTTATTCCTTCATTCGGAAATTGAACTATTTTATTGCAAAATTCGTTTTTTTTTTTTTGGTTGAAAATTCATTTTTTTCACTGAAAATCGGCTATTCCATTTTTGGTGGAAAACATATCTTTTTTAGTTGAAATTTCACCTATTTGGTTAAAAATTCATGTATTTGGTTAAAAATTTGTCTTTTTTGGTAAAGAAACTTCACCTTCTTGATTAAAAATTAATCTTTTTGTCTCAAAAGTCTACTGTTTTGTTGAAAATGTACCTATTTTGGTAGAAACTTCAACTATAGCGTTAAAAATGCACTTTTTTGGATGAAATTTTTCTCTCTATTGATTGACAAATCTTGCATTATTGAAACTGCAACTCTTTGCTGAAAGTCTGTTTTTTTTTGGTTTGAAAATGCATCTCTTCTGGTAGAATTTTCATATTATTCGGTTAGAAATTCAAATTTTGGGTTGATAATTAATTTGTTTTGGTTGAGGATTCAACTATTTAGTTGAAAATTCATCTTTTTTGGTCGAAATATCAACTATTTGGTTGCAAATTTCTTCACTTTGCTGAAAATTCGTCTTTTTGGTAGAAAATTAATCTTCTTTGTAAAAAATTCATCTTTTTGGTTGAAAATTTAACTACTTGGTTGAAACTTGAAAGTTGTACTAAATCGTCAGTCAGGACCAATTTTACTCCTCTTATATGAAAAAACAATTTCCTTTTTTTAGAGGGAAAAAAGTAGATAATCCGGCCTTTCTTTGTTCAAAATGTGCAATTTTCAGACAAAAAATTATTTTTTGAAATCACAGAAAAGTGAATTCATTTGATTCGACAATTTTACATGTAATTTCAAGACCTCTTGAGTTCATTGAACTTTTCCCCTAATTTCGGTAGAGAAAAGTCTCCTTGAAGGAAGTGAAATACGCCTTGGGGTGTTTTGCTGAGGGGGCGCGTATCTTTGCCAGGGAAGAAGTCAAAGTGACAGTTCACGAGACATGTCGACAATAGGGGCGCAATATTTCCTTGTCTATAAAATATATAGCTTTTTGGCTAGAGGAGATACCCATAAATAACGAGGAGACTACTAAAAAAAGTGACATCTGCTTACGAGCAATCAGCTACGGAATTAGAGATCGCATGAGAGTATCGAAAGCTTCGATTTCACGTTGTAGTACTGTAGGGGTAATATGTATATTGTATAAATAAATAAATGCACAGAAAATCGTGGATTCTTACTTTCCTCTTGAAGTTGTATCAAAGCGATTTGCAGCAGACTGATATTCAATTGATTAAACTGATCCAGATTTGGTATCAATATTATAAGTGACAAGTAAACATTGACATTTAATACATACATCAAATGTCAAATTTATACATTCATATCTCACCCAATCGATCGAATCTTATTTCCATTTTTAGAACATAAAATTTTCACAGTGGTTTTTCATCGTTATGATCATGAATCATAAATCATCATGTCTCATCACATCGTTATCATCAACGCATAACATCATCTTCAGAAAATATCATCGTCAATCATAGATCATCATCATTATCAACACATTTTTTTGCAGACAGAAAGAAGAAATTTTTAACTTGAATTAATTCAAAGTGCTGTAATCCCTAAAATTTCAAGTAAAAGTATTGCATTTTCAAGGAAATAAGAATGAATTTGTATCCAAATAGATGAATTATCAACCAAAAAGAGGAATTTTCGACGAAACACATTAGTTTTCAACTAAGTAGTTGAATTCAATCAAAAAACACGAATTTTCAACAAAGAAAGATCTTTCAGTCAAAAAATAAAATAAATTTTTTCCAAAACGTTAAATTTTCAGGTCAAAAAGACGAATTGACGAAAATCGAAAAGACGAAAAGACGAAATCAACAAAATGGTTAAATTTTCAATCAAAGAAGTGAACTTCCAACAAAAAAGATGAATTTTCAACGAAAAATATAATACACAGTTGATATTTCAAGTCAAATTTATTTTAATTTTAAATCAAAAACAGTTCAATTCAGCCAAAAAGACGAATTTTCAACAAAATATTAAGTTGAATGCTCAACCAAAACAGATTTATTTTCTACCAAACAGTTGCATTTTTAACCAAGAAGGATGAAGTTTCTACCAAAAGAAATTAATTTTCAAACTGAGAAGGTGAATTTTTCATCAAAATAGTTGCATTTTACACCAAACAAAACTTTTCGATTAGAAAGAAAATAAATCTCAATCTAATTGTCGCATTTTCATACATACAGATGAATTTTCAACTAAAAAGGATAACTTACTAACGATATTGTTGAATTTTCAAGAGAACAATCAAATTTTCAATCAAAGAATAAAATTTTTAAGCATGTATCAAATGTCAATGTTCACCTTATAGTACCTTATAGGACCTTATAGCACCTTATTTTTACATATAAATGTCCTCTTTTTCCATTTGATACATTAATCAAATGTCACTGTTCACATTATAGCACATTATTTTTCCACATAATTTTCTACTTTTTTTCATTTGATATATGTACCAAATATCAATATTCGCCTTATAACACCTTATAGCAACTTATGTTTCCACATAAGTTTCTTCTTTCTTCATTTGATACATGTATCAAATGTCAATATTCATCTTATAGTACCTTATACTGTATAGCGCCTTGTAGCACCTTATATTTCCACATAAATTTCTCCTTTCTTCATTTGATGCATAAAACAAATGTCAATGTTCATTTATAGTGCCTTATAGCATCTATAGCCCCTCATATTTCCACATGAATTTCTTCTTTCTTGATTTGATGCATGTACCAAATGTTAATGTTCATCTTTTAGTACCTTATAGCGCCTTATAGCACCTTATGTTTCCACATAAATTTCTCCTTTCTTCATTTCACGTATGTATCAAAAGTCAATGTTCTCCTTATAGCACCTCATAGCACCTCATTTTTCCACATAAGTTTCTTCTTTCTTCATTTGATACGTGTATCAAATGTCAACGTTCATTATACTACCTTACCGTACCTTATAGTATCTTATATTTCTACATGACTTTCTTCTTTCTTCATTTGATGCATGTATTAAATGTCAATGTTCATCTTATAGTACATTATAGCGCTTTATAGCACCTTATGTTTCTACATAAATTTCTCCTTTCTTCATTTCCTGTATGTATCAAAAGTCAATGTTCACCTTATAGCACCTCATAGCACCTTATGTTTCCACATAAGTTTCTTCTTTCTTCGTTTGATACATGTATCAAATGTCAATGTTCATCTTATAGTACATTATAGCGCGTTATAGCACCTTATGTTTACACATAAAATTCTTCTTTCTTCATTTCATGTATGTATCAAAAGTCCATGTTCACCTTATAGCACCTCATAGCACCTTATGTTTCCACATAAGTTTCTTCTTTCTTCATTTGATACATGTATCAAATGTCAACGTTCATTTTACTGCCTTATAGCACCTTATAGTATCTTATATTTCTACATAAATTTCTCCTTTCTTCATTTCCTGTATGTATCAAAAGTCAATGTTCACCTTATAGCACCTCATAGCA
>JAUMHM010000089.1:7598964-7610179 GCA_032362435.1 Melikaiella ostensackeni | reverse complement strand
AAAATCCTTTCGTACACATATTCTACGAACATGTAGCTTTTATTTTCTGTAAAAAAAACGATTTTTTCAAAAAAATTCGAAAGAACCTCCCCTTAAGGGGGGAGACTCAAGTAAATTGCTATAAATAAAGTGATTTTCGAAAAAAAATTTGTTAAAGTTTTCTGATGGAACTTTGTGAAAGTCTTAGTATATATTCACGCATATTTTAAGAATAAAAAAAAAAACAAGGATTTACTAGTTAATTAAGACGGTTTAAACATAAGTCACGTGGTTTGTTGCGCACAGCCTCAACAAAAAACCAAAAAGATTTAGATCCTTGATAAAATTTAACGCCGAGTGAACCTTCAAGTTCAAAAAAATGCATAATTAATAATGATACGAGGCTCTCGAAACGATTTTTTAGAAAAAAATTTCATCTTTAATTATGTAACAAAGTGAGTTAAAAATTTAATATCATCAAAAACTGAGGCTCATCCGAATCAATGAATCTTCAATTGTAAATCTTAAAAATTGAAGAATTCTAAATTGCAAATCTATAAAATTGAATAAATTTTAATTTTACATCTTCAAATTTGAATAATTTTCAAATTTGAATCTTTAAATTGAACTATTCCGACAAAAAAAAATTGCATAATTTTTCATTTTGCGCATTAAGTATTGAAGAGCTTTCCATTGCAAATATTCATAATTGAAGAATTTTCTATTGTAAATCTTTATAATTGAACTATATATTTTTTAAAAACATTTAAAATTACATCATTTCAAAATATAAACATTACAAATTAATGAATCTTCAATTGTTAATATTAAAAATTGATGAATTTGAAATTGCAAACCTATCAAACTGAATAAATTTTAATTTCACACACTTAAAATTAAACAATTTTCAATTTTAAACCTTCAAAATTGAACAATTCCAAAAAAGCATTCAAAATTACATCATTTCAAACCATAAACATTCAAAGTTGATGAGTTTTCAATTGTTAATCTCAAAAATTGAAGAATTTTCCATTTCAAATCTATAAAATTGAATAAATTTCAATTTTATATCTTTAAAATTGCATCATTTTCTATTTTACACTTTAAATATTCAAGTCTTCAATCGCAAATAAAATTAAAGAATTTTCTACGGTAAATGTTCAAATTTATAATATTATATTTTTAAATATAAACATTCCAAATTAATGAATCTTCAATTGACAATCTTCAAAACTAATGAATTTTAAATTTCAAATCTATAAAATTGAATAAATTTCGATTTTAAATCTTGAAAATGGAACTGTTCCAAAAAAACATTCAAAATTACACAATTTCAAACTAAAAAACATCCCAAATCAATTCATCTTTCATTGTGAATATTAAACGTTGAAGAATTCTCAATTACAAATCTATCAAATTGAATAAATTTCAATTTCAAATCTTCAAAATTGAACTATTCCAAAAAGCATACAAAATTACATCATTTCAAACCATAAATATTCCAAGTTGATGAGTCTTCAATTGTTAATCTCAAAAATTGAAAAATTTTCAATTGCAAATCTATAAAATTAAATAAATTTCAATTTTGTACCTTTAAAATTGCATCATTTTCTATTTTACACATTAAATATTCAAGTCTTCAATCGCAAATAAAATTAAAGAATTTTCCACGGTAAATGTTCAAAATTGAACTACATATTTCAAAAAAACTTTCAATATTACGTCATTTTTAGCTGTGAACATTTCAAATTAATGAATCTTTGATTGTAAATCTTAAAAATTTAAGAATTCTCAATTGCAAATCTATTAAATGGGATAAATTTTTTATTTTACATCTTTAAATTTGAATAACTTTCAATTTTAAATATTCAAAATTAAACTGTTCCAAAAACATCATTCAAAATTACATTATTTTGAAACATAAACATTCCAAATTAATGAATCTTCAATTGTACATCTTCAAAATTGATGAATTCGAAATTACAGATCTATAAAATTGAATAGAATTCAATTTTATATCTTCAAAATTGCATCATTTTCCATTTTACACATTAAATATTCAAGTCTTCAATGGCCAAATACAATTGAAATTTTCCACATCAAATCTTCAAAATTGAACTACATAGTCAAAAAAAAACTTTGAAAATTACGTCATTTTTAGCTGTGAACATTTTAAATTAATGAATCTTCAATTGTAAATCATAAAAAATGATTAATTGAAAATTTCAAATCTGCAAAATTGAATAAATTTCGATTTTAAATCTTCAAAATGAAACTATTCAAAAAAAAAACATTCAAAATTACATCCCTTCAAACTATAAGCATCTCAAATCAATGAATCTTTCATTATAAATATTAAAGATTGAAGAATTCTCAATTGCAAATCTATCAAATTGAAAAAAATTTCATTTTACATCTTTAAAATTGAACTATTCCAAAAAAGCATTCAAAATTACATTATTTCAAACTATAAACATTCCAAGTTAATGAATCTTCAATTGTAAATCTTAAAAATCGAATAATTTTTTATTTTAAATCTCCAGAATTGAACTGTACCCAAAAAAGCATTCAAATTTGTATCAATTTCTATTTTGCACATTAAATATTGAAAAGTCTTCAATAGCAAATATTCGTAATTGAAGAATTTTCTATTGTAAATCTTCAAAATTGAACAACCTAATCCAAAAAACGTTTAGAATTATATCATTATAAAATGGAAACTTTCCAAATTAATGAATCTTTAGTTGCAAATTTTCAAAATAGACCTATTACCCATTTCAAAAAGATCTTCAAAATTTCATGATTTCAAACTATAAACATTCAAAATCAAAGAAGTTGCCGATTAAAATAAAAATAAAAATTGTATAAAAGCCGATGTAGCTATTTTAATATTTATTTTAATTTATGATTATTATTAATCATATTTTATAGTTACTTCAAATTTAAGCTTATATTTTAAATTGACAAATAGCCAATTAAAATAAGAAACATGCTATAAGCGCGCGTAGCACGCTATTTCTGCTAGTTAAATAATAAATTCTTCATTTCCGATATCATCGTTCAGAAGTAAAGATAATTAAAATCGGTTCATTTTATTTGATCCCTTTACATTAAGCCAAGGATCGAATTCGCGAGTGATAATTACCGGGTTTGGGCGATCGTAGTGGATTTTTTTTCTAGATAGTGAGAGAAGTCTGTGAGGTGGTTTGATAGAGCAAGACTAGACAAGTTCGTTAACCTCCAACCTTCCGAGCTTTCCTTCTTGAGTTCGCCAGAGCGAGTTGCTTTTAATTAACTCTTTTTTTCCTCTCGTTCGTCCTCGTTCCATCTCTTCTTCGTATGCTTTTTTATTAACTTTCTTACGTTCTTATGCTGCTAGTTTAGCCGATGTACGTGTAACTTCCATGTAGATACATGCAAACATGTGGAGACACTTACAAGACTTTGTTCCCAGAGACACACCGCTGCCCCTACCCCTATGACTATGTAGTATGTATCTACTTAAGTCCGAGTTTACATTTCCGATCGCTTTTTATAGTGGATGAGAATGTAGTTTTTGACGTCCCCTGGAGAAGAGTTACAGTCTTACAGTGTTACACGTTACACACATAGAACTTACCTCATCGCATAAGTTCGCATAGCAATATAGTTCAGCATACCCAAAGTGCAGTGTCATGTCATGCTCTTCTAAAAGGTACCAACTTGGATTATCCACTGAGCAGTGAGCATGTGCAACCAAACAAGGAATTCAGACATTGATGACATTGATTTGTAATTGGGCACTGTAAAAAAAGTATTGTAACGCGTTACACGCATACAAAACGTTACCGCATCACATCAGTTCACAATGCAACATGGTTCAGCACACCCAAAGTGCAGTGTCATGTCATGCTCCTCTAAGATGTACCAACTTGGATGGTTCACTGAACACGTACATACAAACGAACGAGGAATTCAAATATTGATGACATTAATTTGTAATAAATACATTTTTCTAGTTAGGCACTGTAAAAAGAAAGCATTTGTAGAGTCGACCAAAAACAGAACCTCAATTGAACGGAAGCAAAGTCTGTGGCTTTCTGTCTCTGTTTCGTGAATTTGAAAAAAATTTAAAAAAAGATAAACTCAAACAAAGTCAATTTCAGTTGCATTAGATGACTTTGTATGAGTTCATGTTTTCAAAATTTTGTTTAAAAAAACAAGACACGTTACACGCATACAGCACGTTACCGCATCACATAAATTCATACAGCAACATAGGCACACGCAAAGTGCAGTGTCATATCATGCTCTTCTAAAAAATACCAACTTGGATGGTCCACTGAGCACGTATATAAAACCGAACGAGGAATTAAGATATTGATAGCATTGATTTATTATAGGGCACTGTAAACAGAAAGTATTGTAACACGTTACATCACGCGCATGAAGCGTAGTTCATATAGCAACATGGTTCAGCACACTTAAAGTGCAGTGTCATGTCATGCTCTTCTAAAAAATACCAACTTGGATTGTCCACTGAACAGTGAGCATGTACAGCCAAATGAGAAATTCAGATATTGATGTCATTGATTTGTAATTGGGCACTGTAAAAAGAAAGTATTGTAAGACGTTACACGCATACACTGAAAAAAATTCTTAGTAGATTCGACTACTTTTCAACTAAGGTGCTTAGTTCCATAAGGCCCCAATGTCACTTTTTTAGTCAAATTAATAATGAGTTTTACAGTTAAGTGAAGTGAGAAAAGCATTTGTAGTAGCAAATATCTGAGATTGATTTGACTAAATTCAATAAGAATTGCAACAAGTAAAATTAGGTAATAAATCCAACTACTTTTCTTATTGCCCAATGGGTCCAATGTAAATTTTGTAGTTACGAGTAAGTGCAACTGCGTGTTCAGTTACGGCTATTACTATACATGATCAGTTCTACTACAACAACAATGGTATTATCTACTAAGCAATAATGGTTATTTTCATGAAGAAAGTAGTTGGATTTACTACTTTCCAGTCAACTACATGACTTAGTTGAATATTTCGCAGGAATTTTTTTCAGTGTACAGAACGTTACCGCATCACATAAGTTCACGTAGCAACATGGTTCAACACTCCCAATGTGCAGTGTCATGTCATGCTTTTCTAAAAAATACCAATTTGAATGGTTCACTGAACATATACATACAACCAAACGAGGAATTCAAATATTGATGATATTGCGATTTGTAATTGGGCACTTTAAAAAGAAAGTATTGTAACACATGACACGACACAAAGCGTAGTTCACATAGTAACATGGTTCAGCACACCTAAAATGCAGTGTCATGTCATGCTCTTCCAACAAGTACCAACTTGGATTGTCTACTAAACAATGAGCATGTACAACCAAACGAGGAATTCAGATAATAATGACATATATTTGTAATTGGGCACTATAAGAAGATAGTATTGTAACACGTTACATGCATACAGAACGTTACCGCATCGCATAAGTTCACGTAGCAACATGGTTCAACACACCCAAAATACAATGTCATCTCATGCTTTTCTAAAAAACACCAACTTGAATGGTCCACTGAACATATACATACAACCGAACGAGGAATTTAGATATTGATGATCTTGGTTTCTAATTGGGCACTGTAAAAAGAAAGTATTGTAACATGTGACACGCACACAAGCGTAGTTCACATAGCAACATGGTTCAGCACACTTAAAGAACAGTATCATGTCATGCTCTTCTAAAAAATACCAACTTGGATGGTCCACTGAACAGAGAGCATGTACAACCAAACGAAGAATTTATTTAGATATTGGTGACAGTGAATTATAATACATACATTTTCTATTTTCCAATTGCTGTAAAAGGAAAGTAGTATTAGTATAAGGCTGGTTTTTGGTATTAAATCAGGTCTCCGAAAAAATAGCCCTCGTCCAATTTGATGCATGATGAATAACATCTTGGTACTACTTTCTGGGCTTAAAACAAGATAGAAGTGAGAATCAAATGTCATGATGGATTTTTGTGTCTTCCGAACATAAATTTCATGAACTTTAAAGTTATGTTAAAACAGTACTCAGCTGTGCATCTTTTCGTTCGCTTGCGCGTATCATTTATCAATCTGAAATTAGCAAATTAAAACAGTACGCATATTGGCTTCAATATAGAATACTCTAAAAATAGTCCTCAATATAAAAAGAACTCTAGTCTTCACAGTGGGAAGCATAGCAAGTAAATGAGGGCGTCTGCATAAAAGGGCCCTTATGGTTGGTATGGAGTTATGTATAGGGTAGTGACGTGCAAAATAATTCGATTCGTCTCAGAACCGACATTTTGGTGTGTGTCATGAGTCTAATTTTTCGACATCGGCTCAAGCTTTCATCGAATCAAAAAAATCCGGTTCGACGCACCGCGTGAGTCATGAGTCGAATTTTCGGCAACGACTCAAGCTGTGATCCAATCGAAAAAATCCGATTTGACTTACGAATCAACATTTCCAAACCGACTCAAGCTGGGATCAACACATTGGCATAGCCTCAAATTAAAAAACGGTTACTAAAAGCATAAAAACTATAACCAAAATCAATTTAATAATTTTTATAATACCGAATTACTATTCAACATAACCTTTATTTTGCCGAAGTACCATTAGACATAACTTTTATTTTTCTGAATTACCATGTGGCATAATTTTTATTTTAGCGAATCACAGTTTGACATGATTTTTATAATACCGAATTACTGTAATTTTTATTTTTCCGAAGCACCATGTGACATAGTTTTTATTCTTCCGAATTAGCACATAACCTAAAATTCATTTAAACGAAAGAAAATTTCAATTTTTTTTTTGAAATTGGTTACTGTCTTCTGTTTGGTTTTTCAATTTCAAAATTCAAAGTTTTTAAAATATTACCTATGGTCTTAGAGCTGATGACCAATAATTATTGGTAAGAATAATATTTAGTATAGTGATCAACTGTAAAAGATAAGAAATTTAGAAGGAATATTGTGCATAAGCTACAATTTTTTTAAATCTACAAAAACGAGCAAAAAAATGTCTTTTTTTAGAATTTACTTAATTCCTAATATAAAAAAATGTTGTATATGTTGAACTTCACATTTCTAAATTTAAATTAAATAAACATGCAATTATTTTGTTCTAAAAAAAATTTCACGTACTTTTTAATGCATTTCAAGATTGTGATTTTTTTCCAAAAGATTTTCACCCTTTAAAAATGACAAAAATTTTTTTCAAATCCAAAAAATAATTGAATGTTTTTGCGATTTAAACTGAAGAACTTTCAAGTTGAACATTAAGGCAGAGCAAAAAGGCTAAAGTTAATCGAATCGCTGGAGATGAGGGAAAAAAAATTTGTAGTTTGGAATCCGAAACAAAGAAAAACATTTTTTGTTGAAATCGGTTAATACCTTCCGTTCTTTTTTTGTTATTTGAAAATTCAAATTTTTAGAATGCAAACAATATTCTTATTAATTGAAAAATTATGGCTAATTTTTCATGTGTACAGTTTTTACTGGTGAACAGTAATACAAAATTAGAAATTCAAACAAAAATTTTTGATTCAATTCAGAATTTTCTGAAAATGTGCAAAATACATGTTTTTTTGATTGAGTTATATGCACACATTTTTTAGAGAGTTAAATATGTCGAATCTGGAATTTGTTCAGCTTGAACTAAAAAAACATGTCATTTTGCTTTTTCGGAAAAAAAACTTTTTCGTGATTTAGGAATTTTTAATTTTTTGCGATTTTGGGACGTTTTAAGCATCACAACAATTTTTTTCCATGAAAAAAAATAATAAACATGCTTGTTTGGTTCAAGCTAGAGAAATTTCAGTTTCGACATATTCAACTTTTTCCAAAAAAGAGCGCACTTAACTGAGTCCAAAAAAATATGTTTTTTTTGCAGATTTACAAAAAATTCTAAATTAGGTAAAAGATTTTTTTTTGAATTTCTACTTTTGTATTATTGTTCACTAGCAAAAACTGTACATATACAACTATAATTATTATTATTATATTATTATTATACCTTATTCACTATAATTTCTTAACTAAAAGGGAAACATTTTGGAATCTTCAAAGTTTTGCATTTTCAAATAAAAAAAGAGAACAAAAGATATTAACCGATTGCAATTTTTTTTTAACTTTTTTCGGATGTCAGCCCACGAATTCTTTTCCCTCAGCTCAAACGATTCGATTCAGTTGAGTATTTCCCTCGGTACTTTCACTCCGAACGTACAACTTTTTTTTTTACATTTTTGTACTTCACAAAAAAATTGTAACTTGCACAAACTTTATTTTTATTTCTAGGTTTGAATAGTTATAGTTGTTACCACAGAAAACTCTACTCACAGAAAATTTTCCACAGAATTTGTCCCATAAAGAAATATTTTCGAATTTTTAAAATTTTTAGAAAAATTAAATAAAATTTACCATGATTTTTCTTGCAGTGTACGTATAGGCCTCCAAACTCTGAAGTACAAATTTTTAAAATATTTTTCCCGAAAGCGTTCTATTTTGGAAATTCCCGACTCAGAAACTTCTATAGTTCAAAGCATACAAAAGAAATGTTTTAGCTCGAAAAACATTTTATTCTAAATTTTCAGAAATTAAAAGCCTCCAAATTGCAAATCGCTGAGCCCAGTAAACTATAAAATTCTAAAGCTTTAATTTTTAAAATATTTTTTTTTTTCAATTTTGTAAGTTATAACTGACTAAGTTGTGTCTTTAAATTCAAATTCAAAAATTCTGAATCATCCTCTGTTGTAATTCTTGAATATTAAAATTGCTAATTTCCACAACTCAAATTATAAATTCTTCAGGATTCGTTAAATTCAAAATCATTCCAACATGAAACCCATGTGGAAAAATTTTATGGCAGTCTAGTTTCAGGCCTGGCCCTGGTCTGGCTTTATCTTGACCGTCTAGTCTGGAAGGTCTGATCTGACCCAGGTCTGGCGCTGATCAACCGTCCAAAAGGAAAAAAAATACTAAGTTCGATCAGCGCATTTTTTTACATATTTCGAAAAATTGGCAGGGTGTCTAAAATGATAGGGAATAATAAAAACAGACCATCAAAACAAGACTTTTTTATCACTTTCACAGTTTGATCTGGCCCAGGCTTGATGCTGATCAGCTTTCCAAGAACAAACTTTCTAAGTTCGATTACCAAATTTTTACATACTTTGAAAAAATGACAGGGTGTCTAGAATAATAGGAAATAACAAATTCACACTATCAAAACATAATTTTTTTTTCTTATCACTTTGACAGTCTGTTCTGGCCCAGGTTTGGTGCAGATCAGCTTTCCAAAAAACGCAAATTTTGAAATTTCTATCAGCAAATTTTTTTGTGAAAATTTCGAAAAATTGACAGAGTGTCTAAAAAAATAAAGCAAAAGTAATCATTACTATTAAAATAAGTGTTTCCTTTTCCTATCGATTTGGCAATCTAGTCTGGCTCAGATCATATGCGTCAGCCTTCATGACATGACCGAATGATTGACTCTATTTTAAAAAGGCGAATATTTAACTTGTGGTAGTTCAGTGGGTTACGTGCGCGGCTTATAACATAGGCGGTTAGAGTTCGATTCTCGGTGTTTACGAATTTTGTGCGAACGCATTTTTCTAGCATTGTATTTATTATGTGATTTAGGATATTATAAGTACTATCTATACGTTCTATAACAAGTATTTTTTCAATTCAATTGAAATTGGAAATCTATACAAAATCTATACAATTTGGAACAACAAGTTTCTGGAGGAAAATACAATTTCATTCAGTCTTTTTTTGACTATTTATTTATTGTTCGATATTTATATATTCTTCTAATCTCGATTAGATGAAAATTTTCACTTAATTTGGTAAGCATCATAGACATTAGGGACGAAAAATCCCTTTAAAAAAAAGTTAAATTGTAGATTTTCTAGTGGCGATTAAATTAGCGACACACATACGTATAAATCGATCGTTTCTAAGTGAAGGCAGTTTCCTCGTTATTGACACTGGCTGTGCGATTTATATATCGATTCAATCTCTGTCGATTCGAAGCTCTCGAGGGAAAAGGCAAAAGCGGCTCGTTAGGAGCCTGCGAAGTTTTGCAGATCCTGCGATTATTTATGCCAGCTAGTTTATTTTGCGCTTTCGAAAACAGTCTGGAATTTATGATCTTCGTACATTGTAAGTCTCTTCTCGCTCAATAACTTAGGGTTCATTAAGAATCGCACCTTGCAAAATGATCCAGCTGATTAATTCGTTACAAGGCGACACATATATATGTAACATTTATATAACAACAACGAGTAGCACTTGCTGAAAATTATTTTGCGACAAAATAAACGAGGAGTGACAAGATCTGGAAAGGCCGTTAGGTCTTATTAATGAAACGGTGACCAGTGACCGTTGTAGAGACACTTTCTTATTTGTATTATTTATTTATTTATTTACAACACCTGCAGGGAAATTATCATCTGTCTACTTGTCCACCTTGTCATGCCAATTATGGATCGAGTTTGCAAATTTCGGCACCGGTGCGTCACGAAATGTCCGAGAAAAAGTTGACAGAGTTGTTCGCATTTCTAAAATAGTTTTTGAGAAATTGTTTTAAAGGGTTTTCTTAAGTTCAAAAGATAATCTCTAAGTCTAAATAAGGGAAATTTCACCAATTACTAGTGAAATTCTACTAATTCAATTCGAGAAAAGTGACAAATAGAAAATTTTAACAAAAGAATGCGATTGTTTAATATTTCCAACTTTATTGAAAGAATAAGAAGACACTATTGTTAAACTTGTCAATAGGCTACGTCACCTCCACCAACATAAAAGATGTTTACATGGTATTGCTTTAGAATGGAAAAATTAGTTATGAATAGAAAAGTCCATTAAAAGAATGCGATTGTGTAATATTTTCAACTTTATCGAAACAATGAGAAGAGAATATTGTTAAACTTATGGATAAGCATACGTCACCTTCACCAACATAACGTATTTATAAGTTGTTGCTTAAAAATAGAAAAACAAGAATTATTTACATATTTAATTTATTTTACCTTACTTTATTTACGTTAGGAATAATCCCCGCAAAATTCGATAAAAATGCAACAGGCAAGAAAAGTTCACTTATCCATTAGTAATTAAAATCACTACTATCGGCGAGAAAATTCGAGTCCTCTGGCTTTGACGTTCAAAAAGTAAGTGAAGAAAAAATGGTAGCTCAAT
>JAUMHM010000089.1:7572980-7583119 GCA_032362435.1 Melikaiella ostensackeni | reverse complement strand
CCCATAAGTGGCACATGTCCGTCTTTAATTATTGTTTAAAAATGTAACTATTTATTTTTTAAGATAATCCAGGATATCTTCCTGTGATTTCTAAAACTTTCTACAATGTTTATTCAATAACGTTCATTTGATTATAATTTTTTCCCGGAAAAAATGGCATTAAATTTCAAATCCATATTTCCTTTGGAGGTTTTGTATATGGTCTAATCTTTACATGCTATTTTCAAATAAGCATTATTATACTTTTAATACAAAATAAACTTTTGTTTTTAAATGAAAAAACATTATTTTAATCATTTTCAACTATCTTTAATTTCTTCGATTAGGTAAATATATGTTTTCTCTTTTAGCATTAGATTTCTTCATTTCTTATTAGGTTATAAATAATACTACATGTACAATGATATTTAAAAAATATCGTGTTTTTATAGCTTCAACGATCTTTTGTTAAGAAAAATGATTTGATAAGGATACAGATCTCTATCGAAACGCGTTATCTATGAACATCAGAAAATAAAAGCTTTTACTGGGATTAGCCACTAATAGAATCTTGATTCATTTAACCAATCTAACGGAAATAATTTTTAAATTATTTTATTTAAAAAAAAATAATGACATATTTATGAAGTATTTGGCCATACAAAAAAAAACTAATTGAATGATTTTTGAAAATTCCTTTTTTTGTTTGTTTTTTCGTTACGTGAATATTTTAGCATCATTTTCTTGCAAAATTCATAATTAAAATTCTGTCGATGATAATTCAGTGGAATTTTCGTGGATGGTAGATAAATATTCTTCGATTCGAATCAAGTAGACAAAAGAGGAAAATTCAGAAAAAACTCATTCATAACAACAATTTTATATTTCTTAAAGATCGAAATGAAATCTAATTTTTTATGCAAATTTTTGGTGTTCTGAAAAAGGAACACCCAAAAAGTTCACAAATCAAAACTAGACTTCGAGACTCTCCGATTTTCCGGCTCATTAGAGACAAATGTACACTAAATGTACAAACAAAAAAAAAAGAAAAAAAGGAAAGAGTCAACCAAAATCAACCTCACACTCTTCCTTTTTTCCGTCTTTTTTATACTAATGGGGACCGACATGTTTCGAAGTCAATTCAGACTTCCTTATCAGGAGTAATTTATAGGATAACTACAGTTATGAATAATGAAACATATATTAATTGCGTATATGTGCATGACAGCTTTTTTAAAACTAAATTCAAATAGATTTATTAAATTTATTAATATTCTCATTTGAAGTTCCTATGTTATCTGTTTTTGTTGAAGTCGAAACATATTTTCTTGTTAATATGAAATATCTTTTATAAAAAAAAACCATGAAACTTACATTCAATCAACAATTCCTTCTGTAATGTATCCAATCTAAGTTTTTACTAACTGAATAAATTCATTTAATACTCCTATATCGGACTTTCAGTAATATTTATCATTAAATCACATTCCACCGTATCAATTACACTGAAAATTATATTTCAAAAAACATAAAGAAGAAAACTAAATAATTTTTTATATAACTTCCTGCGTATAAAATCCACAAAACCTTAATCCAAAGTTCGGCAAACAATTCACCACAACACTAATCGAACAAAAAGTTCAAATATTTTTCAAAAATGTTTGTGAATTTTGTTGATTTTATTTTTATTTTTGAAGATTTAGAGTTCCTCATCAGGAGTAATTTATAGCAAAAACAACAGGTATAAAATTGATAAATTGTTAGATTAGAAAAATATTGTTTTTACCTGAAAATAAAACAAATATGATTGATAGTAATTTTAGTTTTTTTTGTACATATTTCATTTATTAATTGAAAATTAAAAATTTGACATAGGCGAAAAATTTTGAATAAATCCCAAACTCAGATACTTTTATTTTTTCATTGGAAATTAATTACCGCGAATTTCAAATTATGACACAAAACTTAAGCTATTATATCCTATTGATAATTCCATATCGAATTCGGCTGTATCTAGAAAAATCTCTTTTTGAAGTAATGACTTTGTTACCTTCCCTCTTTATACTTGTCAATGTTGAAAAACACAAAAACACGAACACATTTGTTTAAAACTATTATTTTTAGTTCTTTTTTTATATGATAGGAAAAAGATCACAAAAAAACATATGCTCAACAGCAATAAATTTTCATCCGGAATACAGAGACCGAAGCGAACTGTCTGAAGTCGCGACATATACTAACTACGAAATGTCTGAAACCAGAGATATTCTCATATTTTAACGAAACGCATTTTAGAGACACTTGTAAAAAATTTGCGACGTACGATTCAAAACTCGGCCGAATCGGTCGTTTTTTTCGGCAGTTTCGTCCAAACCCCAACCTCTTGTAAAAGACACATGTTAGACAATTTTCAAAGGACTTCATGGAAATTATTCAGATCATTTTAGAATTTAAAATCAAGATTTAGAGAGCACCTACTTCTGAAAAAATTATTAAGTTTTTATAAGTAACAATACGACATTATTATTATATTTACAGAATGTTCAATAAAGTCAAGAATAGAGAAGATATAAGAAAATCTAAAATAGATACAGAAAAACACATAAGCATCTGAAAAATTATAAGTTTATAAAAATTAGAAACATAAATGTTAGTCAAAATACAGTACACAATGATACAGGAAAAAATTGAAAAAACATTCTTCGAACAGATGATTTTTACGAGGGATTGGAACCAGTTATTCTTTCTTAAAAAAAATGGTAAAACGTTTTTTTGTCTAAGTGGATTTATGCTTCTATCTTAAAAAAATAAAATAAAATCAACGAAATGTACATTTTTGAAAAATATTTGAAATTTTTGTTCAATTAGTGTTGTGGGGAAGAGTTTGCCTAATTTTGGATTACAATTTTGTGGATTTTATATGCAAAAAGTTATATAAAAACTAATTTTATCTTTTCTTATTTTCATGTTTTGTTAATATGATTTTCAGTAATTGATAAAAATTTGGTGGAATGTGATTTTATGATAGATATTACTGAAAGTTCGGTATAGGAGTATTAAATGAATTCATTCAGTTAGTAAAAACGTAGATTGGATGCATTACAGAAGGAATTATTGATAGAATGCAAGTTTCATGGTTTTTCCATAAAAGATATTTCATATTAATAAGAAAATATGTTTTGACTTCAACAAAAAAAGATAACAAAGGAACTTCAAATGAGAACATCAATAAATCTTATAAATCTATTCAAATTTGGTTAAAAAAAGCTGCCATGCACATAAATTGTGTTTGTGCGTTTGCAAATCTTGCCGCATGGCATGCTACCTAGAAAAAGAAGTTTGTCTTTCCGGCCATGTGATAAATTCGTCATCAACTCAAAAATATGAAGAAGAAGATAGCCCAAAAATTGTGACCGTAATCAGCAAAACGATTGATTTGAGGCATGTGACACAGTCAAATTCCTATATTACCGACCTCCTTTTTTCTGTGTACCATTTTTTTTTGTTTAAACCATAGAACTTTTTTTCAAAATAAAGTATCAGACTGAAAGTATGGAAATTGCATCAGAAGACAATAACCTTTGTTTATGTACTTTATTTGAGTCGGAATTTTGCAAAAAATTATTTCCGAAGCTCTAACACACAGGTTCGCCGGTCAACATTTAGCAGGAAATTTTTTTTTACATCAATTATACTTGAATGAAGTACATAAACGTACTTTATTGTCATCTCTTGCATTCCTCAAAGTTTTAGACCTATATTTTGCTTATAAAAAAAGTTCTATGTTTCAAAAAATTTCTGGATTAGCTCCAAGTTTTAATTTCTTCAAAAATAATTTTTTGCAAAATTCCGACTCAAATGAAGTACATAAACGTAGGTTATCGTCTTCTGATGCATTTTCCAAACTTTCAGTCCGATAGTTCATTTTGAAAAAAGTTCTATGGTTCAAAAAAAAATTTGGTACACCGAAAAAAAGAGATCGGTAATGTAGGAATTTGACTGTGTCACATGCCCTTAAGTGACAAAGATCTCGAAGACAAAAAGAAATTCGATTCATCTTTTATCACGAACATGAAACGTGCTCTAAATGACGCATCAAAATATGTATTTGAAAATCTACTGAATCAAGCAACAGTTCAAAAATAAAGCTTTTAGCTTCACTGAAACTTTTCAAGATTTAACTCAATATTCCGTTTGCGATTATTTTCAAAATTTAGGTTTTCATCGAAATTTTTGTGTCGCAGTGGACATGGTTTGACTCTATGTATAACTTTTCCGTCTGGGTCTTTTCTTTTTATTTATTATATTATTGTAATTTGATGAGTTCATTGTTCAGACGCCGTATAATAATCATCTTCTATCTATCCTTCGACTCGATTTAGTCTTGCCCATGTCAGAATATTTCGTCTCAGATTTATCTTCAAGACGTCCCATTTTGTCTTCAAGACATGAAGATTTCTGTCATGTCTTAGCTAAAGGCCAATAAAAAAGGAACTAGATAATCTGGACTCAAATTTAATAAAGAGTTTTTTGTTTCATTTTTAAAATTACTATTCAGGAGTAAAAAGATCAGAATTTGTGGGTCTTCACGACTATAGCTATCTAAAAGTTGCTTCAAAAATATTAATACTGTAGTTTTCTATAAGGATCTCCTAAGCCGTAAGGAATATGGAAAAACGGACAACATTTTCGGAAATTTCGCCAAACAAGTGTAATAGTAACAACAAATGGAATAAAATGGATTCATTTAACATGTATATTGTATAATAAATTTATAAAATTGTTTAAAAGAATAAGGATAAGCTTTCATGATGGTATAAGACTATGAGGATTACCCTTTTTGCCAGGGTAGGTAGGCATTGAAAACATTCTCCCTGGTTCAAGAGATAAATAAAGTCTGGCTCTGTCTCAGAAGCCAAACTTTCAAAACGTCTACAACGAGTCTTGCTAATGTCTTGATTTCCTGTCATCAAGACAAAACCCAAGACGAAATATTTTTCCACTTCCTTTTATGGTCTCAGCAGGGTGATTTCTCAAGACGAACCTTTCTGGGCTCAAAAATGAGATAGTTGACATGCAAACCCGAGTAAAAATTCTTTGACTTGATTTCGACTTGAATTGCCCCCAATCAAGACGTACTAGAGACGAAGTGAAGACATCTTTCAATGTCTCATTTTTGAAACGGAGCCAGACTTTATTTCATGTCTTGAGACAAGTTTCTATACCTTAAAGACATATATTGAGTTTATGAGATCCTTATAGAAAATTCCAATTTTAAAAATTAGGCAATTTTTTTCTCATCAATTTTAATTCTTTGCATCTGTCAACTATCTCATTTCTGACTCCAGAAAGGTTCGTCTTGAAAGAAGCTTACGCCGACTTGGCTGAGACCATAAAAGTGAGACTTTATCTGATGGCTCGACTCATTTTTGAGACGCAACCGGACATCACCGTCTTGAAGTCGAACTCAAGACTAAATCGAGTCGGAATCAAGTCGAAACATTTTTACTCGGGAAGGATTAATATTGTAGAAAAACTTTTTTTCCAAATTTCAAATTAGTTGTTTTTAAGTTAACAATTCAGAATCTGTGGGTCTTAACGATTATATTTTCTATAACTCAAGACGTAAAAATTCAACTCAAGACATGAAATGAAGTCTGGCTCCGTCTCAAAAATGAGTCTTCGAAAGATGTCTTAACTTAGTCTACATTATGTTTGACTGGGAGCAATTCAAATAGAATGAACACGAACCCCCCATTTCTGTGTATGTCGGTAAGTGTCGGTAACAGGTGTTGATTTGCAAGTTTGAGACCCTAATTATATTCTTTAACTAAAAAATTCTGTTATCCTACGGACATTTTATGACCAGAAACAAAAAAATCCATTAGGTCTTTTTGAAAAAATCGATTTTTATGTTAAAAATATTATCAATTCAAAAATACTATCAAAATTTAATTGCATGGTACTTGCATATGCGATTTTCCGACTGATTAGTGTAGTCTGGAATCCCACAGGCATTTTAAAACCAAAAATAAAAGAATCCATTGGACTCTTTTTGAAAAAGTCGATTTCTATGTTCAAAATATTTAAAAATAAAAAAATCGTACTTTTCGCTTATTTTTTATTAATATCATAAATTAAACATTCTGAAACTCATACTATTGGCAGAAAGCATTAATGTTCCAGAAATTGTAACTAATAAGACTATGCATATAAGTATTAAACAAAATAGTTTCTAGATGGAATGTAGTAAAAGATAATGACATGAGAAACAATTTATCACTTGAAGAAACTATTTTGTTTAATATATAGTCCAATTATTTATAAATTTCCATAACATTAATGCTTTTCATTATCAACCTAGTTTTCAGAATGTATAATTTATAATTTTAAAAAATTAGTGAAAATCATGATTTCTTATTCTAAATATTCTAAACATAAAAATCGACGTTTTCAAAGAAAGACTGGCGATTTTTTTGTGTTTTTGGTCCTAATATTTCCAAAGGATTACAGGCTGCCTTGATCAGTCGAAAAATCCTATGTACAAGCACCTTGCAATTCAATTTGTAGAATTTTTTAAAGTTTTTATTATTTTGAACATGAAAATCGACTTTTCCGAAAAAAGACATTATGGATTTTTTTGTAATTGAGCTTAAAATGTCCGTGGGATCAAAGACCACCATAATCAGTTGGAAAATCCGTTATGCGAAGACCTTGTAATTAATTTTTTAGATTTTCTTTTTTTTAATACTTTTAACATAAAAATCGATTTTTTCAAAAAGGGCCCGATGGAATTTTTTTATTTTGTTCTTAAAATGTCCATGGAATTAAAGACTATCATAGTCAATCGGAAAATCCCATATGCAAGGATTTTACAATTAAAGTTGGTTCAGCCCCATCGCAGGATGCAAAATATTTAAATATTATAATTTTAGCATGGACACGAAGCTTCAAATTCTCTAAATGTCGGTAAATGTCAGTAACAGAAATCTGTATTGAGGACGACTTTCACTTTGAAATTAAACATTTCAGGTTTTGGGTCTCTTTTCCACAATTGAATTACATACTTTTTTACGATTGCTTTAGAAATTGCATGATTCGGTTACTTATAATTTTTGTTTTAATAATGTTTTTCAGTTTTCTTCATTTTTTAAAATTTTTTGTTTATTTTAAAGTTTGTGAATAGAAATTAGAAACCTATTTGCACGCCATAATGATCACTTGTAATAATTAGAATTAGAATTAAATATTTCAAAAATTTAGCACGGACACAAACCATCAAATTCTCTGGATGTCGGTAATTGTCGGTAACAGTAATCTATATTTACTAGCTTCTCTTATACTTTTTGATTAAATTTGATGAAAAAATTTCTCACATACTATAATTTATTCTTCAAACATCCATAATAATAGAATTCAACTTTTATCTAAAAAAAAACTTTTTAATTTAGTATGGACACGAACCCTCGAATTCTCTTGATGTCGGTAAACGCCGGTAACAGAAATCTACAATCGTGAGGCTTGTAAAATTGAACGTTTCAGGTGTAAGATCTCAAATTTCTTAAAATTGGATCATCTTCGATTTAAGTGCTTCCAAATTTGATTGTTTCTTATTTTTTACGTATCTTTGTACCCTAATAATCAGAATAAAACTAAAAACCTACTCTTCTACTAAAAACCTCAAATTACGTAACACCCCAATTTGATAGCACAAAAGTTAAAAGGTATTACAATTTTTACAGCATCGAAAGTAATCTCTAACTGGAAGCTAAAAAACACAAACTATGATACACAAACTAAATTGGAAATCATAAAAGTTGCGAAGGGTTGCAAAAGAGAGATGAAATAACAAAAATTATAGAAAATTAAAACTTTCCCTTTTCTTTTCTGCGCCTTCTGAATAGCTTCCCCTCTTTCTCTATTAGAACTATTTATTTCCCCTCTGTGTCTGTTTTTCCATCATTTTCTACCCCATAGTGTTAGTTCTTTGTTTGGGCGTCTTTCGCAAACCATGATATATAACAGTAGGTATTGGAAGACTCGGTCAAGCGGAAGTTTTATAGGGCTTGCATGAATCATCAGGGTGTTAATGATGCCACTCTGTTTTGTTCCAATGCCACGTTTGATCGGAATATACACTTCTCTTTGTTGTTTGTTCCACTTTTGGTTACGTGCTTCGTTATGCGTCATAATGGGTGGGTAGGAACCCTTCTTTGTCTGTTAGGCTTGGTGATCGTTTTGTTATCATTTGGTATTAGTGTTATTAGGGTGGAGAAGGGCGGAAAGATGGTTTGTTTTCAGTTTTCGTACGCAGTCTTATATGCTTCAGCCTTCGGAAATTGGAAATTAATTCCTTTCCAAAAGTGTTTGTGATTCCAATTGGAATCACAAACACTTTTGGTTCTTCTTTTTGCCATAAGAACTAGAAAAATTAAAATACATCAAAAAGTTTTCGCCACACTTTGAGTAGTTTTCCAAACAAAAAGTAAAGAGAAAGGTGGAAAGATGATTTATATACAGTTTTCGCACAAAGTATTATATACTTCAGCCTTTGAAAATTCGGAATTAATTCCATTACAAAAGTGTTTGGGATTCCAATGTCCAAAAGTGTTTGTGATTCCAACAGGAATCCCAAACACTTTTTGTTCTCTTTTTTGACATTAGAACTAGAAAAATTGAAATACATCAAAAAATGTTCCCGACACTTCAAAGAGTTTTTCACACAAATAGTATGGAGAAAGGTGGAAAGATGATTTGTTTCCAATTTTATCATGAAGTATTATATGCTTCAGTTTTTGTGAATCGGGATTGGGGAATTAATTCCATTCTAGAAGTGTTTGGAATTCCGATTTCCAAAAGTGTTTGTGATGTCCTTTAGAAACCCAAACCTTTTTGTAATTAGAACTATAAACATCAAAACAAATTAAAAAGTGTTCTAAACACTTCAAAGAGTTTTTCACACAAAAATGTGAAAAAGGTGGCAAGATGATTTGTTTTCAGTTTTCGTACAAAGTATTATATGCTTTAGCCTTTGAGAATTGAGAATTAATTCTATTCTCTCTCATTCTCTTTTTGCCATTAGAACTAGAAAAATAAAAATACATCAAAAAGCGTTCTCCACACTTCAAACAGTTCTCCAAACAGAAAGTGTGGAGAAAGGTGGAAAGATAATTTGTTTTCAGTTTTCGCACAAATATTATATACTTCAGCCTTTGAGAATTGGGAATTAATTCCATTCCAAAAGTGTTTGAGATTCCAATTTCCAAAAGTGTTTGTGATTCTAATTGGAATCCCAAACACTTTTGGTTCGTCTTTTTGCCATCAGAACTAGAAAAATTAAAAAACATGAAAAAAATTTCCCCGCATTTCAAAGAGTTTTCCACACAAATAATATGGAGAAAGGTGGAAAGATGATTGGGGAATTAATTCCATTCTAGAAGTGTTTGGAATTCCGATTTTCAAAAGTGTTTGTGATGTTGTTTGGAAACCGAAACCTTTTTGTCATTAGAACTAAAAACATTAAAACACATCAAAAAGTGTTCTCCACGCTTCAAAGAGTTTCTCACTCAAAAAGTGTGGAAAAGGGTGGCAGGATGATTTGTTTTCAATTTTCGTACAAAGTATTTTATGCTTCAGCCTTTGAGAATTGGAAATTAATTCCATTCCAAAAGTGTTTGAGATTCCAATTTCCAAAAGTGTTTGTGATTCCAATTGGAATCCCAAACACTTTTGGTTCTTCTTTTCGCCATTAGAACTAGAAAAATTAAAAAACATCAATCATTGCAAATTCTACACATGAAAGTTTAATTTTCCTATATGCTCCTGAATCTCATTAGTGCAAAATGGTGGAAATCTAGCTTAGTCACGTCTGGCTTCAAGTCCCTTCGTCATCAACAAGTGGTAAAATATTTGCCCGACACAAAGCTGGTACCACGAACTGGATTTAATTTTCGAGTGCGTGATAGGTGAAGCTTCCGAACCAAGTGTCACTGACAATGAAAATCAATGGCTCGTGATCGATCAATCCAGCATCATTAAATCCCATCAGAACTAAAGGGGTTTCACTGAGGTGGCTTTAGGCTTATATTCGGCTCTTCCGCGTTCTCCACATCCATCGATATTAATGGCCCCTACCACTATGTTATACTGTACTATATATA
>JAUMHM010000089.1:7545697-7557858 GCA_032362435.1 Melikaiella ostensackeni | reverse complement strand
CCAACATGTTTCGAAGCCAATTTAGACTTCCTCATCAGGGGTAATTTATAGGAAAAACAACAGGTATAAAATTGATATATTGTTAGATAAGAAAAATATTGTTTTTACCTGAAAATAAAACAGATATGATTGATATTAACTTTAGTTTTTTTGGTACATATTTCATACAATACTTGAAAATTTCAAATTTGACATAGGCCAATAATTCTGAATAAAACCCAAATTCAAATCCTTTTATTTTTTGATTTGAAATTAATTCCCGCAATTTCCAAATTGTGACACAAAACTGAAGCTATTATATCCAATTAATGGTTCCATCTTAAATTTCGGTTGTATCTAATATAGCAAGATCTCTGATTTAATTAATAGCTTTGTTACCTTCCCTCTATATTTTCCAATGTTGAAAAAACACAAAAACACAAACACTTTTTTTAAGGTTATTATTTTTTTACTCGTTTTTATATGATAGAAAAAAATTCACAAAAAATCTATGTCCTATAGTAATAAATTTTTTCCCGGAATACAGAGACAGAAACGAACTGTCTGATGTCGCGACATATACTAAACTCTAAACCCAGAGAAATTCTCGTATTTTAACGAAAAGCATTTTAGATACACTTGCAAAAAATTTACGACATAAGATTTAGAACTCGGGCGAAACAGTACTTTTTTCGGCAGTATCGTCCAAATCTCAACTTCTTGTAAAAGTCACATGTTAGAAAATTTTCAGAAGATTTCAAGGAATTTATTGAGATCATTTTAGCCTTCAAAATCAAGATTTAGAGAATACATACTTCTAACAAATTTATTTAGTACATTTTGTAAACAAAATCATAATGTCATATTGGTACTTATAAAAACTAAATAAATTTGTCAGAAGTATGTATTCTCTAAATTTTAATTCTAAAGGCTAAAATGATTTGAATAAATTCCTTAAAGTCTTTTGAAAATTTTCTAACATGTGTCTTTTACAAGAGGTTGAGATTTGGACGATACTGTCGAAAAAAAAGAACAGTTTCGCCTGAGTTCTAAATCTTACGTCGTAAATTTTGTACAAGTGTATCTAAAATTCTTTTCGTTAAAATACGAGAATTTCTCTGGGTTTAGAGTTTAGTATATGTCGCGACATCAGACAGTTCGTTTCTGTTTCTGAATTCCGGGAAAAAATTTATTACTATAGGACATAGGTTTTTTGTGAATTTTTTATCATATAAAAAACAGTAAAAAAATAATAACCTTACAAAAAGTGTTTGTGTTTTTGTGTTTTTTCAACATTGGAAAATATAGAGGGAAGGTAACAAAGCTATTAATTTAAAAAGAGATCTTGCTATATTAGATACAACCGAATTTAATATGAAACCATTAATTGGATATAATGGCTTCAGTTTTATGTCACAATTTGGAAATTGCGGAAATTAATTTCCAATCAGAAAATCAGAGGATCTGAATTTGGGATTTATTCAGAATTATTCGCCTATGTCAAATTTTCAATTTTCAAGTATTGTATGAAATATATACCAAAAAACTAAAATTACTGTCAATCATATCTGTTTTATTTTCAGGTAAAAACAATATTTTTCTAACCTAACAATTTATCAATTTTATACCTATTGTTTTTCCTATAAATTACCCCTGATGAGGAAGTTAAGATTTCTTTTAATTGAGGTTGTTAATGATTAACTCACTTTACCAAAAGATATCTTTTTTATTTAATATATGTATAAAAAATTTTGAGAACGTTAGTAATTTTTTAGAAATGTGTTATTGGTTTGGGTTATCACCTTTTTCTTTTTGAAAAATGGAATAACCTGAATAGATTGGTTCTAAATCAACCCACTCCCTTTTAATGTCTAATAACATCATCCATAGTAGGTTGATTTAGAATTCAAATTTAGAATTCATTTTTCGAAATACAAAAAGGTAATAGTCCAAAACAATAACACATTTCTAAAAACAGGACACTTTCGTGTCCGAGGGCCGGGCGCTTTCTTGTCTCCACTTCTCGCTCCCTCTCATCGCTCCAACTCAGCTACACTCCTCCCGATGCATATTTACTCATTTCCCTCTTATCGCTCCAGCTACGCGTCGTGCGTCATAATGAAATAATATTTGAAATCTTTGTGAAATCTTCGACATTTTTGTGAATTATTTGATTTATGTAAGACTTTAGTTTAAGTTAACGTTTTCTTGAAATCTTTGAAGTACTTTGCAGTCTATTAAATTCTTTGTGAAATCTTTGAAATCTTTGAAATTTTTGTGAATTCTTTGATTTTTGTAAAATTTTAGCTCAAGTTAACATTTGATTGAAAGCTTTGAAGTATTTTGCAAACTTTTGAAATCTATATAAAATCTTTTAAATATTTTGAAATCTCTAGAAGATTTCACAAAGTCTTATTTATTCTGTGATTTATATATGATTTTAGTTCAATTTAACATTTACTGAAGATGTTCAAACATAAATCGGTCTTGGGTCGTAGTTTAGGACGCATGTATCATTTTTTAAACGATGCAACTATTTCAAGGAATTCAAAACATTTCAAGGTAGTCCTAAAAATTTCACGAGATTTCAAAGATTTCAACAGATTCCAAGGGATTTTGAAGGATTTGAACTGATTTCAGGGATTTGAAAGGATTTTATGGGGTTTCAAAGCTTTTAGAGTATTTTAAAAGATGCCAAGGGATTTTAGAGAAAGAAATTGCAAGGGATTCTGAAAGGGTATCAAAGGATTTCAATGGATTTCAGGGGATTTCATAGAATATCTAGAGAACCTGAGGGAGTAAATGAAATCGATTGAAATTTCAAGGAATCTCTAGGAATTTCAAGGGATTGTCACAGACTTTCTGGGGTCTCAGAGGCTTTGAAAGGGACTTCACGAGAAATTTCATAAGATTTAAGAGATTTTGAAAATTTAGTGTATTTTAAAAGATTCAGAAGATTTAAAAGATTTCAAAGATTTCAAGGATTTTGTACGGTGTTTAAAAAATTTCAAAAAATTTCGAGGAATTTTACCAGATTTGAGGGTCATAGGATCTCAAAAGAAATTAAAAGATTTCATAAGATTTTAGGGAATTTCTATAAATTTCGAAGAATTTACAAAAAATGTACAGTTTTCTACAGATTTCAGAGGATTTCAGCACAATTCAAGGGTTTTCAATAGATTTCAGTACATTTCAACGGATTTCAAAGCTTTTAAGGTATTTCGAGAGCTACCAAGGGATTTCAATGGGCCTTCTCGGATTTTATGGGATTTTACAGGATCTCAGACAATTTCAAAGATTTTATCATTCTTAACCGAATTTTGAAAGACATTACAGATTTCAAGATTTTTTACGGGACTTAATCAAGTTTTATTGGATCACTAGGGATTTCGTAGGACTTGAGGGATTTTAACAATTTCAAGGGATTACAAACGATTGTAACGAGTTTAGGGTATTTTAAAAAATTCCAAGGAATTTGACGAAATTTCAAAATTTTTAAGGATTTTCAAAGAATTTCGTAGGATTTCAGAATATTTCAAAGGACTTTAAAAGGGTATCAAGCATATCAATGATATTTTAAAGATTTCATAAGACTCTAGTGGATTTTTGGAGAACTTTAGGGAATAAATGAAATGGAATGAAATTTCAAAGGACTTCTAGAGATTTTTACGGATTTCAGAAAATTGCAATGGATTTCACTAGATTTATAGGATAAATAGGATTTCAAAAGAAATAATAAGGTTTCATGCAATTTCTACGGATTTCAAAGATTTAAAGGGATTGAAACAGACTCACGTGTTTTTCGGGGATTCTTAGAGGATCTCAACAGATTTCAGGGATTTTTAAAGAATTTCAAACTATTTTATGCATAATTTGTGTGGAACCCTTTTTTTATTTATTTTTTCTATCGTAGAGGAGTACAGGACTTACCGCTCAAAATTGGTGAACAAATTCTGCTTATTTCCCGGTTTTCAAGAATTTTCCCTTCAAGTCTTCCAATCTGAACAATATTAAATTTGGTGTATTCAAATTGAATTGAACAGTTACATATGTAAATAATTAAACAATTCTAAAAAAAAGAGTTTCAAATTTCAATTTAAAAGATTTGAAATTGAACAATTTTAAATTTGTATCTATATTCATTGTACAAATTTAAAATATGACTAATTTAAATAGTAAACATTCCAAAATAATGTTATACTCAAGGTCTTTAAAAGTAAACAGTGTTTCATTGTAAAATAGTCAGAATTGTATAATTTACAATTGAAAGTACCATCACAATTGAAGTAATTTATTTCTGACATGAAAACTGCATTGAAAAGTATAAAGCATCCAAAGTGAATCGACTGTTAATTGAAAAGCGTTCAAAGTTTGAAATTAAGACCTTTAAAATTCAACAATTTTAGTTACAATGAATATTAAGTTAGTAGCAACCTAAGTCCAAAAACTTAAGTCTTCAATTTAAATTTTATAATCTACAATTTCTACTCAGACAATTATAATTAATAATTCACAATTGAAAATGATTAAAATTAAAAAATTTTAAATAGAAAAAATGTTAGAAAATTGTATGTTTTCGAGTTCAAAGTTTTCAAAATTGCACATTAATTATTTAAATAGAAAGCCTCAATCATTAAACGATGTTAGTTTTACATTTTTTTAAATGGCAAAGTTTCAAAGTAAAATCGTTTAATATTAAACAATTTCAATTTTAAAGCGTTCGATGTTGTATAATTTTAGACTAATTTACTTTAATCTTTCAAATCTAAAACTTCCAAAGTTACACAACAAAAAAAGCGTCAATATTCGAAGTTTGTTAAAAATTTAAACAAGCTTTTGAAATAAGTAGCGTTTATAATTTTTTTTCCTATTTTTTTAACTGAATGGAGACATTTAAGAGTGTGTTGTCCAAATTTTGTCGTCGGATTCTTGGTATTCTTATTTTCCAAGAATTTCTTATTTAAATTTGAACGTTGGACGTTAAAGAGAAATTTAAATTTTGATTTATTCTGGATGTAATTTCTTGAATCTTAATTTTAAATTAGAGATATTTGAAATTAAAAAAGTTTAAATTTAAATCTACCAGACTGAACAGATTCAAATTCAAATTCGACACCTGCAAAATTGAACAATTTTGAAAAAGCATTAAAAATTGTGCGATATCAAATTTGTAGCTTTCCGACATAAGAAGTTAAACATTAAAAAAAAGTCGTTTTTCAATTTTGTTTAGAACCTATTTTAAAAATAGTTATATTCATTCAAAACGGATTTTGAAAATTTGAAAATGTTCCAATGTCCCCTATTTAATTTAATCTGTCATTACACCACAAAATAAATATTCCGCTACCTTAAAAAAACTTTTCTCAATTCAAATGAACATTTTCCGACTCTGAAAGAGCTTTACCTTGAAAGCGTACCAAAACTCTCTTCTGAAAGCAAGTTTTCAAAAGATTCAAAGAAACCATTTTCAACTACTTTACAGAGACTCTTCTAATTTAATCGAATCTAATCAAATACTTATTAGAATTAGATGCTATCAAATGAAATTTAATAGCATTAAATAAATATTTTATGGATATAAATGCGAGCATAAACGTTGGCTCTAATTTGACAAATTGAAGTATATATGTTAATGCAAATGATGATAATTTGCATCTTGCAAGATTTTCGACAGGATTAGTTATTAAACCTATTAGTGTATAATATACTTCCACATGTGTCGGCGGCAGCCGATCTGTCTGTCTGTGCAATTTTCAAATTATTGATTGATGTCCGATATCCGAGTGTAGCATATTTTACTAACCCACTTAGTAATTCGGCAAGCCGATCCCTCTCAATTTTATCACAGTCCTTTGTATATACTGCAATCTTCTGCAGATATGAATGACATATCTTTATTATTCATTGCAATAAATTTTGTAATTCTACTAGCAGCTATCAATTACAACTCAGAGCAGTAAATATTCCAATTTACCCTATTTAATTCAAGCTGTCATACACCACAAAACAAATATTCCACTACCTTAACGGAACTTTTCTCACGTCAAATGAACATTTTCCGACTCTGAAAAAGTTTTAACTTTAAAGCATACCAGAACTTTGTTCTCAAAGAAAGTTTTCAAAAGATTCAAGGAAACTATTTTCAACTACTTGACAGGACTCTTCTAATCTAGCCTAATCTCATTGAATCTAATCGAACACTTATTAGAATTAGATGCTATCACATAAAATTGAATAGCATTAAATAAATGCTGTTTTAAGTATTTTATGGGCACAAATGCGAGCATAAATATTGGCTTTAATTTGACAAATTGAAGTATATATGTTAATGCAAATGATGATAACTGACATCTTGCAAGAGTTTCGACAGGATTAGTTATTACACCTATTAGTGTATAATATTAGTTCACATGTGTCGGCGGCAGCCGATCTGTCTCTTCAAATTGTGTAATTAATTATTGATTGATGTCCGATATCCAAGTGTAGCATATTTTACTAACCCACTTAGTAATTCGGCAAGCCGATCCCTCTCAACTTTAACACAGTCCTTTGTAAACACTGCAATCTTCTGCAGATATGAATGAAATATTTTTATTATTCATTGCTCTATCGGCCTTAAGGAATACATTCTCATCATAATTTTCGCGCTTTGCGCTCAATTTTCTGGGCTCACCGTATAATATGTACAAATAAATAGTTAAAAAGACGATTAAAAAAATTATCTTGATTTACGATTGGTCCTATGAAGAAATGTTTAACAGCAATTTTATTTGACCTTTTAAAAGCGCAAATGCTACTTTTTTTACTATTTTTTTCTTATCTCGCTTCGTTTGGCTTAAAAATTAAAACAAAAATATTCCAATACTATTTTCTATACTTAAAAAACAAACTATGCATTCTACCAAAAAATGTTCAGAAGCAAGTTTACAGGTATTCGTAAAAGCAACAATTTTGATATCTTAACTTTCTTTCGTACTCCGCGTTATTTGGATCAAAATTTGAATTTTCGATGTTTCAAGAAAATTCAAAAAGTTTTTATGACAATTTTATAGGGCTTTTGAAAAGGAACGTTTTTCATTTCCTGCCTTTTTTTCACATTGTGCACTGTTTGGCTTAAAATTTTCGCGTTATTTGGGTCAAAATTGGAATTTTTGATTTTTCAAGAAAATTCAAAAAGTTGTTATGGCAGTCTTGTAGGGCTTTCAAAAAGCAACGTTTTTCCCCTCTTGATTTTTTTTCATATCGTGCATTGTTTGGCTTGAATTTTTATTTTCGTTTCTTTTTTTGAATGTTGAAAATGCTATACTTCTCATAATATTTTTTTTATCGAAAAAAGTCATGGAGATAAATTGTTTGACTTTTCGAGTACTACGAATAGCCGTACATATCAGTTTTAAGTTTTGAAAAAAATGGTCTAAAAATTTTTGAAAATGCTCTAACTTTTTGAATTTTCATCCAAATTGGCTGGTCCACGAACTTGTCCTTTCCCTGTAGGCCTTAAAACAGTGTGCCAAAGGGCAATCCAATCGGACAATGCCTTCGAAGTTATCATGTTCACAGACGGGGACAACAACAACAACGACAGACAGACACCGAAGTAAAATTCACTTCTTCTCAATCAGTGAGTCCGAAAACGTCAAAATTTGATGAAATCCGCGAAAGTCAATTTTCACATAAAACTAATACCTTCTCATTGAGATAATGTAATAGTAAAATATAGTGTGATTTTTAACAAATAATGCAGCAAAAGGTTTCTGCGTGTATCTTCGCGACTTAAGGAGTGAAAAATAAAGAAATCAATTATTCAAATTCGTGTAAAACCAATTTTAAAACTAGTTATATTATAGTGATTCAAAACTGAATTTTTTAAAAAAAAATGAAAATGTTCCAATGTTGAAAATGTTCCAATGTCTCCTATTTAATTTAAGCTTTCATCCACCGCAAATGTAGCCTCTAGTTTGGCAAATTGAAGTACATATATATATATATATATATATATATATAAAATTATGATGATAATTTCCATCTTGCACGAGTTTTGACAAGATTAGTTATTACCCCTATTAGTGTATAATATTAGTCCACACGTGTCGGCGGCAGCAGATCTGTCTGTCTGCAATTGTGTAATTAATTATTGATTGATATATGATATCCGACTGTAGCACATTTTACTAACCCACTTAGTAATTTGGCGCGGCAATCCCTCTCAACTTTACTACTGTCCTTTGTAGTACTGCAATCTTCTGCGGATATAAATGAAATATTTTTAGTATTCATTACAGTAAACTTCAGCTTTCATTTACTACTCAGAGTAGTAAATATTACAAAATTTCCCGCCTATCCCTCCATTGCAAAGTAAAAGTAGTAAAATATAGTGCGATTTTTAACAAATAATGCAGCAAAAGGTTTCTACGTGTACCTTCGCGATTTAAACAGTGAGAAACAAAGAAATTAATTGTTCAAATTCGTACAGTATCTATTTTAAAACTAGTTATAGTGATTCAAAACTGAATTCTTTCAAATTTGAAAATGTCCTAATGTCCCCTATTTAATTTAGGGTTTCATACACCGCAAATGTAGCCTCTAATTTGGCAAATTGAAGTACATATATGTATCAAGGCAAATGATGATAATTTCGATCCTGCACGAGTTTCGGCAGGATTAGTTATTACCTCTATTAGTGTATAATATTAGTCCACACGTGTCGGCGGCAGCCGATCTGTCTGTCTCTGCAATTGTCAAATTATTGATCGATGTCCGATATCCATATACGAAATACACGAGCGGAGCGGAGCACAAATGAATGCCACATACCTGCGTATTATTTTATGTCCCAACGAGCATTATTATCAACCATCGCAGAGGCAAGATCAGCTGGAAATAATTTTGTCGAACGACTTCCTGTTTTTCTTAAGTTTCGTGCATATGCCCACACTGGCCTTGGGATGCCATCATTGCCATCGATCGACCTGTAATTCGAGTATGGCTAACCACATACCCAAGAATTTATACGAGTTAAATAAAATTTTATTAGCCTGCAGTAATGATCGTGCCACATGACAGTTGCTTTAAAAACGATACTTTCAATCTGCACATGATAAAAATGTTAGTACGACCTCAAACCAATTTAGGACACAAACCCTTTTTTTGTTTCTTGGAAATTGATGGAAATTTTTTAATCTTTTGGAAATTTATAAAAATGCTTGCAGCTTTTGGAAATCTGTGTAACTTTGAGAGGGCAATGGAAAATTATGGAAGTCTTAAAGCTTGTCAAGTTTTATTCAGGGTTGAGAATTCTTATCACATTTCTGAAGTAATGAATGATCTTTGCCCATCTTAAAGACTAAACTGCAGGAGGCTGGTGCTCCCTCAGTATACAACAAAAACCAATCATGATTCCTTTGGTTCTGTTTTTTTTAAAATACTTTCCTTTGAATAGCCGGAGTTTGGTGGAACTGGCGTTATAAATGGGCACACCACCTTGTGACGACTTAGCTGCTTAGTGTGGACACAATTTTATACTTATGAAAAACATTTATGGCGTCAATTTAGTAGTTGGGTGTAAACTTTAAATATTGGATAATACAAATAATAATGTAGCCTCAGACTGAATTGAAGGAGGGATATGAGATTGGAAAGATTGAAAATAGACTCGAACTATGGTTAGGAGTAGATGATGAGTCACATTGTTTTTCAAAAATTATGAGATGTAGAATTTGCATACAAGCTGATGGTAAATGTTGCTTCAAAGTTCTTTTTCTTTATTTCAGGCCTAGGACTTACGACACTATTGACACTATTGACATTTTTTGACACTTTTTTTTAGCGATGCAATTATTTTGCTAATACATATTTTAAAAAATGCCACTAATGTTACTATTTTCTCAAATTGCTCGCTGGTGAAACTATTTTTCGCTTTTCCTTTAAACATATTCCCAAACTTCTTCGATGATTGGTTGAAATAACATATCCACCTTCTCAAAATTGCAATTTCAAAATATTTCATAATATTTCAAGGGATTTACACATTTTTTTACATATTTAAAGAGATTTTGAAGATTTTAAGAGGATTTTATAGGTTTTCAAAGCTTTTAGAGTATTTTTAAATTCCAAGGAATTTCAGAGAATTCCAAAGATTTCAAGGAATTTTAAGAGGGCATGAAAGGATCTCAAAGGATTTTAGGGAGTATATGAAATGGAATGAAATTTCAAGGGAATTCTAAGGATTTTATGGGCTCTCAGAGGATTTTAAAGATTTAAATATTCTTAGAAAAATTGAAAAAAGATATTAAAGATATTGCACATTTCAAGATATTTAACGGGATTTAAAAGTATTTCAAGTGATTTGTAGGGATTTTCTCAGGCCTGAGTAATGTCATAGGATCTCCAAGGACTTTGAAGATTTGAAAATTTTTTATGGATTGCAGATAATGAAAAATATTTTAGGGTATTTTACAAGATTCCAAGAAATTCCAAAAAATTTCAAAAATTTCAAGGGATTTTAGAAGGGTATTAAAGAATTTCAAGGCATTTTAGAAAATAAATAAAATGGAATGAAATTTTAAGGGACATCTAGGGATTTCAAGAGATTTTTACGGATTTTATGGGATTTTATGGGATCTCAGAGGATTTTAAAGATTTAAACATTTTTAAATAAATCTAAAATGATATTAAAGATTTCAAGGTATCGTACGATATTTCAAAAGATTTCTAATGATTGTATAAGATTTGAGGGATTTAAAAAATTTTAAATGATTTTAAAGAATAAAATGTATTTTAAAATATTTCGCCAGATTTCAAAGATTTCAAGAAGTTTCAATGATATTTACAAAGTTTCAATGAAATTCGTGGGATTGTACAATATTTGAGGGATTCATAGGATTTCAAAAGAAATTAAGAGATTCCATAAGAAAAAAAAATTATGAAATGAAATTCAGAGTAAATAAAAATTTAAATTTCACTATAACTTTCAACATGCAAATTCAACTGCGAAATTCTTGAAAATTAGGAAAAAACAAGAATTTAACGATCAAATTTTGACAACACACTCTCGAATGTTTCCATTAAAATTAAACAAAAACCAGAATGAAAAGAGAGCAAAGAAAAAGAAAGCAACCTCCAAATCCCCTTTCTTCTTTTTTATTTTTATTTATTCTTCAAATCACAATCAAAAAACATTTACAAAAAACTTTACAATGAGCACCCAAACGTTAGTAGATTTTTTGGAATTGTTTTTTGATTGTAATTTAAAATAAATAAAAAAAGACAAGAGAGAAAATTAAGGAAGGGGACTTGGAGGTTGCTTTCTTTTTCTTTCCTGTTTTTTATTCTGGTTTTTTTTAATTCAACTTGATCCTTTTAAGAGTACGTTTTCCAAACTTGATCGTTAGATTCTTGTTTTTTTTTTTTTGATGCCCAAGAATTTCGTAGTGAATTTTCATAAGATTATAAGGAATTTTTATAGATTTAAGGGGATTTGAACAAATTGGAGAGTTTTCAGGGATTTCAGAGGACTTCAACAGAATTCAAAGCTTTTTAACAGATTTCAGTAGATTTTTGAGAGTTTAGGGTAGTTTAAAAGATTCCAAGGAATTTAACGAAATAAACAATTTTTGAAGGGATATCAAAGAATTTCGCAGAATTTCAAGAAATTTCGAGGGATTTTCAAAGGATATCTAGGATATCAGTGGTATTTCAAAGATTTCAAGGGATTTTAAAAGATTGATTTTAACGGATTCCAAAGCTTTCAGGGTATTTTAAAAGATTTGAAAGGATTTCACGCAATTTTATGGGAGACATTGTATACTAGATTTCAAAAATAGTTAGCCCTAAGATTTGATGTTTAAAAAATTGCCTGACAATATTTTCCAACTATTTTTCAAATTTTATGCTACTATTGACACTATTTTGAATTTCTGAAATGAGTCCAAGGTCTGTTATTTTTAATTTAATTTTATGGTTTTGTGCATTCTAAAGCATGATAGAGGTTAGAGAACATCATTTAAAAGTTTCTTTTAAAAATCAAGCTCTTCAATATATCTACTAATTTTTTATTTCATTCTAGTATATCCTTTGAAATTAACTTAAATCCGGAAATTCAGTTTCGCCGATTAAGCACTTGAATAAAAAAAAAAATTAGTAGGTATATTGATAACCTTGATTCTTAAACAATTCTTTCAACC
>JAUMHM010000089.1:7515852-7529222 GCA_032362435.1 Melikaiella ostensackeni | reverse complement strand
TTTTGGTGATCGAATTGGCTTTAGGGTCCAATAATTGAATACAATTTAAATTGCTTCAGACGTTTCGGCACACGATATATGTTTTATAAGAAATTTCTTATAAAACATATAAGAAATAAAATTCACTGAAGAGGGCCACTATCGTGTGCACTAAGAAATTTTATTTCTTATATGTTTTATAAGAAATTTCTTATGAAACATATAAGAAATAAAATTCACTGAAGAGGGCCACTATCGTGTGCCGAAACGCCTGAAGGAAAATACAATTTTACTGGAAACTAACAATGTCTTGCAAGGAGTTTTTTTCTTCGTGTTAAGTCACTATGTATACGGATACAACTATGATGCTAAGAAATCATCAACCTTAGAGTTTATTCAAAGGAGATATTCTGTTTTTACTACCTTTACTATATTTTCTTTATTTTCATTGAAACATAAATATTATAAATTAAATTTCAAATATAAAATGTATAAATTCTCATAATATATTTTCTATATTAAAATTTTTTTCGAGAAAAATGTTCAATTCTATTAGTATCTGACATGAAATTAATACTCATGTTAATCATTATGTGAAATTTGTTCTCCATATTTCAGAATGCTTCTGGGCATTAATCCTCACAAAGGGAACAAACGTCAACGGAAGAAGAAACATCAGAAACTTGTCGACGAAGATTCAAGAGCCTTAAAGTTGATCAATAAAATTGTCAAATTTGAAAATTCCAACATATTATAATGTAATATGAAATCATTTTTGATAACTTATAATCCACTTTGGAAACTATGTATTTTTTAATTTATTAATGCGTAAAATGATAATTTAGAAAAATCTCTAAACTGTATCGGAAATTTTTCGAAAATAGTCAGCCAGCTTATAATCCGACTATTAGTAATTTTTGCCTACTACATAAGGAATTTTTCCTACTACATCCCGAGTTTTTTCCTACTACATTCGGACTTTTTTCCTTCTTTATTCGAAAAAATATCCTACTCCATTCGGAAAAATTTTCGTACTACATTCAGAACTTTTTCCTACTATATTCGGAATTTCTTCCTACTACGTTCCGAGTTTTTTCCCACTAAATTCGGAGTTTTTTCCTACTTCATTCGGAAAAATATCCTACTCCATTCGAAAATTTTTCGTACTAGATTCAGAACTTTTTCCTACTACAATCGGAATTTTTCTCTACTTCATTCGGAAAGTATCCTACTCCATTAGGAAATTTTTCGTACTACTATCAGAACTTTTTCTTACTACAATCGGAATTTTTTCCTATTTTATTAGAAAAAATTTCCTACTGATTAGTTAGAAAAAACTCCAACTGCAATTCGGAATTATTTCCGCCTGCATTAAGAAAAAATTCGAAATGTTCCGGTTATAAGCGTTCGGATCTTTTTCCGAAAAATTTCGGAAAAATTTTTTACAGTGTACTATTAAATTCAGGTCTATGCCTATTTCTGAATTTTCTTTAATTCTTTTGAACTCCCTTGAATTCTCTTGAATTCTTTTAAATTCACCCTGAATTCTTTCAAATTCACCTTAAATTCTTTCAAATTCATTAAAGTTCACCTGGATTTCTTATAAATTTCATGGAATTCCTTTTAATTCTTTTAATTCAAAAGAACATTTTTCACGTTATTAATGCACATCAGCTATTTTTTGTCAATCTTAGTGACTTTTTAGGTTAGAAATTAGTCACTTTAAATCACTTCTTCGGTTCAAATGGGTCACTTTTTCACTTTTTTCAAATAAATTAGACTGTGGCAGCCCAGTATTTCTAAAGATTCCAATACATTTTCTTAATGTTTATTTCCACATTTTGTTATTGTCACTTAAACAAAATAATTTTGATCCAATCATTAATTTAATTTCAGATATTATCTCGTTTCGTCCAAATCTAGCGAGAGCAGATCAACGTTCAGTAAAAATCATTTTTTTCTATCAGTAACGAAATGGAACGAAAGTTTCTGTCTGGTCCCTACTTTAAACGATTAATTTTTCTAAATTGATGTACAAAAACATTACACTTTCATGCCTTCTATGGCCCCCATAAAAACTTATAGAATAAAAGGACTTTCACGCCTTCGAATTCTAAACTATGTGCTCTATTCAATTTAATTCTTCTACTTTCACGGACAAGATGAATTATTTAATGCAGAAATCTGTTTACTATGAACAGAAGGAATTTTATAACTTTCGACCGGATCTAAATGATTTCTACGCCCATCAGCCATAAATTCCTACGTCAAAGTATCCATGAATAAGCATAAAAGTATTAAATTCCAGTACCTGATGCTCAGAGATAGAAAGTATTTTGATTATTCCAATTTTCGTCCATCACTTTCCTGTCTCTTTTGATATTCTTAAATATTAAATCTTCAAAATAAACTTTAAATTTTTCTAAAAGATCCTTTAAAAAAATAGAATTTCAAAGTTTCCCGAATGATCTATAGATATCGGTAAATGTCGGTGCCATAGAATCCTTTAACTTCGAACACCTATGTTTTTACTTTTTAGCATTTATACTTATTTTTGGAAAACAAATTTTTGTTCTTACGTCATTTCTGACTTTGGACTTAAGTTTTTATTGTTTTTATACTATTTTGATATGTAGAAGCAAATAAGTTTCGTGTCCGAAATTAGGTTTCTTTTTCAATGTTAATTTTTCATTTTTGAAATGCTTAAAACTAAGATATTCTCTTAAAATATTAGATATTTGATCCTTTCACCTCATTTGCTAAAATTGATACTTCTCACTTCGAGGAGTGGCGAGACGAATTCAAAAAGTCATTTTCTCAAAGAGAATAGATCGAAAACACTTAAGCTGACTGGCAAAAAAGAAACACCTAATTCATCCGGTTGGCGAGACTCGTTAGTCCAACCGCTCATCAAAGTTCGCTTAGGATGCAATCATTTTTCTGCCTCTTTCCTCTTTTCTCCAGATACACTTGTAAATTTCATCACATGTGTACGAAATACCCTAATCAGAAAAAAGCGCATTTCTTTCCCCAACTAGAAAAAAAATCTTAAGCTGCTTCGAAGCAGGGGTTTTTTTTGTTTAAATAAAACACTCTAGTCCAACAGGTTATAGGCCCAGCACTTTTTCTACCAAAAATTTCAGTAGCTATTCTGAGGTCTGGAGAACAGGTTATGGGTCTAGCGCATTTTTTTATGAAATTAGGATTAGAAGATCCTATATTTCTAAAAAAAGTTATAAAATCAATTTTACTACTAACAAAGTAGAATATACTGTAAAAAACATTTTACCTAAAACAGAATTAGAAGAAGAAAATTTGGTGCATCTTGATCTTTCTTTTTAAATTTGTCTTGCATCACCATTTGAAAACTACCTGAGAAACGAGTTTTCAAGGAGGAGGGAGAAAGAGCCCCCCAAGAAAAGAGACCCTTGGTCAAAAGTTCAAAACATATGTCCAATTTCTGTCATGCTGACTAGCAACTATGTGGCCAGCAACTAAAATTAACAGCACTCCATCAACTCCTTCTTTTTTTAATTTTCTTGTTTTTCCTCTCGCAATCTTTTTTTATTATTTTTTTTTTCATTTTCTATCATTCTATATCTAAGGAATTAATCTTTTATCTCTCTAAAACTTAATCTTTTAAGTACCCAGGCGGAAAAATATACGAGAAATGAGAAACGATCTACTGTGGCCTCGGTGGCGTAATCGGTTAACGCTCCACTCATGTAAAGTCGGCGTTCCCGGTTCAAATCCGGGCCGAGGTAGATTTTTTCTCATTTCTCCAAAAATCAATTTGACCAGTAATCAATACAAGAACATCAAAAATATTAATTAATTAATTACCCTGGTCGATGAAATAACATCAATATTCTAATTATATATAATATTTCCCACTATGTATAAACTATGTATAATTTTTTCGCCTGGGCGAATAAACACTATTTTCTACCTGGAGACAGAAAAACTTCTGGAAATGAAAAATTAATTGAAACTGTTTGTGATGTTATGCAAGAATGTATTCCTTTTCGAAATAATCAATAGGTATGGAGTCGATTTTTTTACATAATCTTTAAAGGGTTTTGGATTAATGAAAAAAATTCGACTTTTAAAAATAACATTTTCCGAATATTCAGTTTAATATGTTCCTATTTCACTAAGTCTTATAATATGAATATTAGGCCTCGGACTCACGGCACTATTGATACTTTTTGACACTTTTTTTGACGATGCAACTATTTTGCTACTATTCTGAAAAAATGACACTGATGCTGCAATTTTCTCAAATTGTTCCTCAAGTACATTACAAATTCTAAAAAATTCAATGGATTTCGAAGGATTTGAAAGATTTTAACTTACACCTACGGATTTCATGGGATTTAATGGCGTCTCAGAGGATTTCCAGATTTAAACATTTTTACAGGATTACCTATGATTATAGCAAATTTCAAAAGATTAACAAATTTCTAGGGAATTTCAAATGATTTCTTAAGCTTTCAGAAAAGTTATAAGATTTCAAAGATTTCAAGGAATTTTACAATAATCATTTATAATATTGGGTGTTGATTTTTAGCTCTAGGGTCAGAATAAATAATTCAATTAATAATTATATAATAATTCAATTAATGTTCGATTTTACAATATTTGAGGGATTCATAGGATTTCAAAAAAAAATTAGAAGATGCCATAAGATCATAAAGAATTTCTATAGATTTCAAGGGATTTGAAAAAATGTCAAAGATTTCAAGGGATTTTGATGGGCTTTATCCAATTTCGTCTGATGTTAGGGGATTTCAGAGGATTTCAAATATTTCATCAATTTTTTAGAAATTAAAAAAAATCCAAGGATCTTGCGAGATTCACGGGTTTTCAGAGAATTTTGTAGAATTTCAGAAAATTGTGAAGGATTTAAAAAATTTATGCAGGGCATCAATGATATTTATAAGATTTCAAGAGATTCCAACGGATTTCTCGAGTACTTTAGGGAATAAATGAAATTAAATGAAATGAAATTTCGAGGGACTTTTAGAGATTTCTACGGATTTCTACAGATTTCAAAGGATTTCACCAGATTTGAGGGACTTAGGGACCGTACATAAACTGCGTTACCAATTTGGGGGAGGGGGAAGTCGCGCCAAAATTTACGCTTGGTAACGTGGGGAGGGGGGGGGGGGTCAGTGAAAGTAACGTTACGAACAAAATTAAGTTGAAAATTGAACCAAATTAATTAATAAATTTCGACAAAATTTGCGAATTTTCCCTTTTTCTCATTTTATTTCCTAAAATGCGAACTAAATTAGTAGAATCCACCGAGTAAATCCAACTATTTTTGGTTAAAAAATTTTTTTTTGGTTGAAAAGTCTACTATTATATATTTGGTTCGGAACAGTTCAGAATTTATCTGGCTTGGTTAAAAATACTACTGTTTGGTTGAAAATTTAATTATTTTGTTGAAAATTTAAACATTTTGTTAAAAAGTCATCTTTTTGGTCAAATATTCAACTACTTGGTTGAAAATTGAACTACTTTGTTAAAGATTCAATTTTAAGATTCACCTCATTGGTTGTAAATTTAACTATTGTGTTAAAAAATCGTCTCATTTTTAATTGAAAATTAATTTTTTTACTCGAAAGTTTAATTATTTCGTTTTTGGTTGAAAATTTACCTATTTTAGTTAAAAATTCAACTATTTGATTGAATGTTGAATTCCTTTGTTGAGTATTCATTTTTTTTAAGATTCATCATTTTAATTGAAACCTCATCTCTTTTGTTGAACATTCATGATTTTAGTTGAAGTTTCATATCTTTGGTTGAGAATTAAACTATTCTGTTGAAAATTCTTTTTTTTTTAGAATTAATTTTTTAACTGAGAATTTACTTGTCCCATTCTTTATTGATAAATAATATTTTAAATTTAAAATCGATCTTTGATAGTTGAAAATTCATCTATTATGTTGAAAATTCATGTATTTTGGTGAGTATTCATTTTTTTAAGATTCATCATTTTAGTTAAGAGCTCATCTCGTTTGTTGAACATTCATGATTTTAGTTGAAACTTTATATCTTTGGTTGAGAATTAAACTATTCTGTTGAAAATTATTTTTGTTTCTGGTTGAAAATTAATTTTTTTAACAAAGAACGTAATTATTCAATTTTTTGTTGATAATTAATATTTTTAATTGAAAATCGATCTCTTCTAATTGAAAGTTCATCTATTATGTTGAAAATTCATGTTCAAGTATTCATTTTTTTAAGATTCATCATTTTTGTTAAAACCTCATATCTTTTGTTGAACACTCATTATTTTAGTTGAACTTCATATCTTTGGTAGAAAATTAAACTATTCTGTTGGAAATTCATTTTTTTTTGGTTGAGAATTAATTTTTTTAACTAAGTACCTACTACATTTTTTGTTAAAATTATTATTTTTAATTAAAAATCGATCTTTTCTAGTTGAAAATTCATCTATTCTGTTGAAAATTCATGTATTTTGATGAGTATTCATTTTCTTTAAGATTCATCATTTTAGTTAAGACCTCATCTCTCTTGTTGAACATTTACGATTTTAGTTGAAACTTCATATCTTTGGTTGAGAATTTAACTATTCTGTTGAAAATTTATTTTTTCTGGTTATTAATAATTTTTATAACTGAGAATGTAACTATACCATTTTTTGTTGACAATTAAAATTTTTAATTGAACATCAATCTTTTCTATCTGAAAATTCATCTATTATGTTGAAAATTTATGTATTTTGTTGAAAAATCGTCTTTCTTGGTAAAAAGTTAATCTTCTTGGTTGAGAATTCATCCTTTTTGGTTAAAAATGCAACTGTTTGGTTGAAAACTACTCTGTTTTTGTTGAGGATCTAATTATTTTGTTGAAAATTCGTCTTCTTTGGTTGAAGATTCACCTCTTTGGTTGAAGTAGTTGAAAATTAATTTTTTAAATCGAAAATTGAACTATTCCATTTTTCGATGAAACTTCATCTCTTTTAGTGCAAAATTTAACTATCCGTTTAAAAATTTATCTTTCTTATTTGAAAATTCAACTATTTGGTTGAAAATCATCTTTTTGGTAGAAGTTAATCTTTTCGGTTGAAAATTCATCCTTTTTGGTCAAAAATTTAAGTGTTTGGTTGAAAATTAATCTGTTTTTGTTGAGGATTGAACTACTTTATAGAATATTCGTCTGTTTGGCTTAAAAATCCAACAATTTGATATAAAATTGAACTATTCGGTTACAAATTTATCTTTTTTAGTTGAAAATTTTAATTTAATTCAATAAATTAAATAATAAAAACGTAATAATTTAATTTCAATAATTTTATTTAAAATTTTATCAACCAAAAATGAAATAGTCAAATTTTCCTTTTCAAAAATTAATTTTGAACCAAAAAAGATAAATTCTCAACAAAAAATATAATAGTTGATATTCCAACCAAAAAAAAAATTTCACTTAAAATGAAAAGCAGTTGAATTCATTAAAAAAAGACGATTATCAACAATATAATTGAATTGTCAATCGAAGAGATGAATCTTCAATAAAAAAAATGAATTTTCAACAGAATAATAAGATTTTCAACCAAAATAATAATATCTTTCACCAAAAAAGATTAATTCTCCATCAAAAATATAATAGTAGACTTTTCCACAAAAGACACGAATTTTCAAGTAAATAGATGGATTTTCAGCTAAAAAGGATCAATTTTGAAATAAAAAATGGAATTGTTAATTTATCAGTTGAAAAATGAATTTTTAACAAACTGGTTGAATTCGTAATGAAAAAATTAATTTTTATCACAGGAGTTCAACTTTTGAACCAAAAATATGAATTTTCAACAAAAATGTTTTCAACCAAATAGTTGCATTTTTAACCAGAAAAGATGACATTTCTACCGAAAGATATGAATGTTCGAACCAAAAAGACGAATTTTCTACAAAACAGTTGAATTTTAAATCCGAAAATATAAAGTTTAGCCTTAAAAGTTAATTTCATCCAAACAGCTCAATTTTGAACCCAAAAACACTAAAGAGATAAGTTTTCAACAAAAATTGCGATACTTAAACTTTCGGGTGAAAAATTAGTTTCTAACCAAGAAAAAAGAGAATTTTCAACAAATTAGTTTAATTTTCAACCAAAGAGATGAGTCTTCAATCACATAGTTGAATTTTCGACTAAAAAATGTGTTATTAACAAAGAAGTTCAATTTTCAACCAAGCAGTTGAATTTTTAACCAAAACAGATTATTTTTCAACCAAACAGTGGCATTTTTGAATAACAATGTTCAAGTGAAAAGGAAAGAAAAAAGTGGATTTTTCAACTAAGAAGGATGTTACAGTGAAGTCTGAGAAAAAATTCAACCAAATTGTTGAATTTTCAAGCCAAAACAGCAAATTTCAAAAGTTGAATTTTTAACTCGAAAATATACATTTTCAACAAAAAAGTTAATTTTCAACGAAACAGTTGATTTTTTAACCCAAAAAGACGAGTTTTTAAAAAACCACTTGAATTTTTAAGCAAAAAGGATGACTTTCTAGCATAATTGTTGAATCTTCAACAAAATAATTTAATTTTCAACCAAATAATAAAATTCTTAACCAAAAAAGGTGAATTGTCTACCAAAAGTATGGCAGTTGTCTTTTCAACCCAAGAGATGAATTTAAAATTTTGAATACTTAAATGGGATTGTTAAATTTTCAGTTAAAAAAATTAATTTTCAACAAAAAAATGAATATTCAACTCTGGAAATAATTATTTTTTGTTTCTGAAAGTGTTTCTATACATTTACTAGTTACGACTCCCACTTCTGGAAGGTCTATAATTTTCTACGACCGACAAGGAATGTTTTAGAAAATTTCGAATTTCAGGGTGGGAGAAAAATTGCAATTTTCATATATTTGGCTATGAATATCTATGGCTTAGAAAATTATTTCTTTATCTCAAAAAACTGTTTCTTTAGATTTTTGTAGCTCAAGTATTCGTGAAAACTTAATGATTTTGCGTTTAAAAAAAGTGTATGTAAAGAACAAAGAAAAAGTACAAAAAACTCGAAAATGCAAGTTAAGATTCGGTCTTCTTTTTTTAACACCCCTTTTTTACAGTTATTAAAATATGAAGGTTTTCAACTTCTTATAAAATTGTGAAATATTGAAGGAATCAATTTAAGATTGCTCAATTTGATACATTATTAATTGTAATAGTCTAATTTACAAGCTATGAATCTGAAATTATTATATCCTTTAATTTAAAATATTTATTTAATAATATAATATTAATGATATTGATATTATAATGAAGAAATGTAATTTATTATCAATAATAATTATTATATAATAATAAATATTATAATGATAATGATATGATAATTTTAAGTTGAAGATATCAGAATTTTGAACAATTTAAATTTGAAAGCGTACAACGGTGAACATTTCAATATATAAGATTGTTCAGTTCTAAGATTAAGTCCAATTTTGAATGTTTCAATCTAAAGTTATCCAATCATGAGATTGTATGTTATTTGGGTTCTATAGACAACCAAATTTTGAAAAAAATCATGGGTTATCCTTATGGGTTTCCACAGATTTTTCACATTATCCAAAAAGATTTGAGAAACCAATGTTTTTCGCCCTTCCCTAGAATCCCTGAATCGAAACTGTTCCTTAAATATTTATTTGTCAAAATCGAATTTCGTATATTTGAATTTTAAGTAAATTTTTAACTTGCAACATTCTTTACTTGTTTAATTCTAAGTTTAAATCCAATTTTGATTGAATTATTCTGAAGTTATTCAGTCATGAGATTTGATGTTTTTTGGGGACTACAGATGACGTAAAAAATTTCTGAAAAAAATTATGTTTTAACTGATGGGATACCACAACTTTTTCACATTGACAACAAAAGATTTGAAAAACTAATGTTTTTCGCTCCTGCCTAGAATCCTTAGATCTAAGCTTTTCCCTAACGATTTTTTTATCGAATTTTTCGAAATTCGTACGTTTAAATTTCAAGTAAATTATTCGACTTGGATATCAAGTGACTTCACTTGCTTTTTTCCTTTTTTCCCTGACAATTCGTCTTTCTCGTTCTATCTTTTCTTGAATGGGCATGTAAACATAAAAAGTACCTGAGGCCCTCCGGTGATCTTGAAACTAGTAAAATTCTAAAAATCCTGAATTTACCTTCGGGAAAGTGACCTCCCATGAAAGAGGATGGCAAATCTTCGCTAGTTCGCTTGTGCAAACCAGTTCACACAGGCAGAATCCAAACGCGTTCAAACGTACCTCGCCTTTCTTCCACTTCTTGAATAAACTTGTCCGAAGGCTTGTCGAAGCACAAAGGAAGCCCTTCAATAAAAATTGCGAAGAAAGGTTTCAATCTCTAGCTTTGCCTTACATCTTACAAGGCTCAATCGGAATAAGCTTAGTCCCAAGATGTGGAATAGAATATTGAACTTCGTTTGCAGAAATTCTATATTCTCTCTTCGTCGGAGGAAGAGGAAGAACCATGGATTTTGAAAAGGATATTTTCAATAAATCGTAAATTAATTTCAGAGATTTTATATTGTGCTTTCTTTTGAAAAGATGCTTTTCAAGTCACAGGATACAAAACTGCGAAACTTATTTTTATCTATAACTAATTTCAAGCTACTTTCATTCTTCGTTTCCTTTCGCATGACAAATTATAGTAAAAGATGCAGATGATTCGATAGATGCACTGAATGCATTGCTCAATGAAAGATTTTGAATTCGGTTCTTAAATAAGAATTCGTAATGAAGTTCAAGTATTTAGGAATTTATGCATATACTCACTAAAAGTGTTTTCAATACAAACTGTCTAGCATTACGGAATTTTCTGTAAAACCAAACCCTCTCAATAAAACGTAAATTGATTTCAGAGATTTTATATTGTGTTTTCTTTTGAAAATATGCTAATTAAGTCGAAGGATATATAACTAAGGGACTTATTTTTATCGATAACTAATTTTATTTCAAGCTCTTTTCATTTTTCGTTTCCTTTCGCATGACAAATTATAATAAAAGATGCAGATGATCCGATAGATGCACTGAATGCATTGCTCAATGAAAGATTTTGAATTCGGTCTTTAAATAAGAATTCGTAATGAAGTTATAGCATTCAGGAATTTATGTATATACTCACTAAAAGTCTTTCAATACAAACTTTCTGGCATTACGGAATTTCCCGGAGGACCAACCCCTTTCAATAAAACGTTAATTAATTTCAGATATTTTATATTGTGCTTTCTTTTAAAAAGATACTTTTCAAGTCGCAAGATACAAAACTACGAAACTTATTTTTATCAATAACTAATTTCAAGCTCCTTACATTTTTCGTTTTCTTTCGCATGACAAATTACAGTAAAAGATGCAGATGATTCGATAGATGCACTGAATGCATTGCTCAATGAAAGATTTTGAATTCGGTTTTTAAATAAGAATTCGTAATGAAGTTCAAGCATTTAGAAATTTATGTATATACTCACTAAAAGTCTTTCAATACAAACTGTCTGACATTACGGAATTTTCCATAGGACCAACTCCTTTCAATAAAATGTTAATTAACTTCAGAGATTTCATATTGTGCTTTGTTTTGAAAAGATGCTTTTCAAGTCATAGGATACAAAACTGCGAAACTTATTTTTATCAATAATTAATTTCAAGTTCCTTTCATTTTTCGTTTCCTTTCGTATGACAAATTATAGTAAAAAATGCAGATAATTCGATAGATGTACTGAATGCATTGCTCAATGAAAGATTTTAAATTCGGTTTTTAAATAAGAATTCGTAATAAAGCTCAAGATTTTATTAATTTATGTACGGAAACTAAGGAACTTATTTCTATCGATAATTAATTTGAAGATCCTTTCATTTTTTGTTTCCTTTCGCATGACAAATTACAGTCAAAGATGTAGATGATTCGATATAATTATGCACTGAGTGCATTGCTCAATAAAAGATTTTGAATTCGGGTTTTAAATAAGAATTCGTAATGAAGTTTAAGCATTTAGGAATTTCTGTGTACGCACTAAAAGTGATTTCAATACAAACTATTTAGCATTACGGAATCTTCTGTAGGACCAACCCCTTTTCAGATCGTTCAGGGCTAAAGTTACGCAATTTTTCGTAACTCTGGCCCAAGCCCTATACTTGACCGGGTTAGTGTTACAGAAAATTCCGTAACCCTAGTCAGTGCCTTCTTAATATTATGATGAATTCGTACTTACTTGAAGCAAAACACAACACAATTAAAAAAAGTTCTTATTAAAATTATTCACTAAGGAGTTATACAGTTCTCCGTTATTTGTTTATACTCACTCCCTTTTACGGGCTTAAGAGTCTTTACAGTACCATTACATGTTTTTTTATCGACAATCCTTATTACCTTACACTGGATGGTAGCCTTAGTAGACCTCTTTTAATCCCCTAAAGAAGTCACCTCTCGTATGACGGGTTTTCAATACACAGGGATATGATATTTATGACTTTTATCAATGTTCGGCCCCTTAAATTTTTTTAAAAATCATTCTAAAAGAAAGCTTGACTTTTTCCCTTGAAAATTATCTAGGTTAGAAAGTAGGGCGAAAATTGCTAATGGGACTAAGGTAAATGTCCCAGTTTGGGCGAGTGTAAGGATTTTTGCTTCGTATTTTGCTTGTAAAAGTATTTTAAATCCTATATAAATCGAGAAAAGTTCCTAATATCGCACAGTTTGAACATTTTTTCATCAACATTTTGTCTGCTTATCGATATAGCAAACAATTTTTATTGAATAATGGAGAATATTTCATGCTGTTCCGATGAATCTATTTGGGCGACTGAATTTTTCCTCTGACCCAGTTTGGGCGAGCGACGCCATGTTTAATTTCCTACAGTGGTAGGATATCGTGATTGATACTGAGACCAAATTCACGCTGTCCCGAATAGGACGGGAAAAAATGGCTGTCACATTGACATTGTAATCGTTTCGCGTACATTTTTATCAATTATTCAACACAAATGTGTAAAAAAACACGCGTCATGACAGGAGAAAGCTTTAAGAATTGAGATAGTGTACTTGTTATCTAAAAAAACGGATAATTTTTATGTAACCTTGTTGTTTGTAAACACTCGCCTAAACTCCTCTCCAACCGTTTTTTCCGTCCGTATTAAGGAGGCAGAAAGTATACACGGTGTTTATATACGGAAAAAAATTTTCCTGATATGTAGCTAAAAAAAAACTGCGGGGATCTCTTCGGAATGACTCTAGATGCTAGAAAATCACCCTCCCAAAATCTGATCTGATCCTTTTTTCAAGATGTCTTAGAAATAAGATTTTTATTCAAATTATTTAAAAATTGATATATATTTCAATAAGTACAGCATAAATTAGGAATG
>JAUMHM010000089.1:7491314-7506172 GCA_032362435.1 Melikaiella ostensackeni | reverse complement strand
TATAAATGACAATAACTTCTTTACACTTTAATGAAATGTGGTGATATTGTAGGTCAATTGATTCGTCTTGAATTAAGAAATCTTTCCTATTGTTGCATCAACTTTGAATTAAGGGTATGAAAAACGTTAAAAAACAGACTTTTTAAATATTATAAATGACAATAACTTCTTTACACTTTAATGAAATGTGGTGATATTGTAGGTCAATTGATTCGTCTTGAATTAAGGAATCTTTCCTATTGTTGCATCAACTTTGAATTAAGGATATGAAAAACTTTAAAAAACAGATTTCTCAAATATCATAAATTATCATAACCTCTTTACTCTCTAATAAAAAGTATTAATATTAGGTCAATCGATTCGTCTCGAATCAAGGAATCTCTTATATTTTTGGATCAACTTTTAATTATGTTGATGAAAGAAATTTTACTAAAAATATTCAAAAGATCAAATTTTGTTTATTTGAGTTATCATCTGATTCTTTTAAAGAGATTCCAAAAAATGTTAAGAAGAATTTTTCACAAATTGAAATTGAACTTTTTTGAAATACGGATTTCCAAAATTTTCACATTGTTTTTGCTTTCAATTTTTTTTTTTTTGAATTGAGCAAATTCGAATGTTTTGTTTTCCTAAATTGGTCCCGTGGTGTAGTGGTTATCACGTCTGCTTTACACGCAGAAGGTCGACACTTTGATCCTGGCCGGAATCACTTTTTTATTTAACTAAAGTTGAGAAAACGTGCGCCTTGAGCCAAAAAAATCCTTTACCTCCATTTTCTCGGAACCTAATAAAATTTAGTGAAATGTTGAAAACTATTAAAGGAAATAGTGGTATACATTATACAACTAATAATAATTAGTAGAAATCCTTACTCAAGTAAATTAGTAAACGTTTTTCCACTAATTCAGATTTAGAGAAATCTATTGGTTATCATATTTTCGCAACTTTTAAATAAATAAACACTATTTTCTCTATCTAGAAACAAAAAAGTTCTAGAAATGATAAATTAATTGAAATTTTGGAAAATGTTTAAGTGTTTATGTTATTATGCAAAAATATATCGCTTTCTGAAAAAAGTAATAGGTATGTTTTTACATAATCTTTGAAGGATTATGGATTATTACAAAAATTTTACTTTTGAAAAATAACCTTTTGCTTCTTCGAAATATGGGTTTTGAAAATTTTTAAAATTCATTTTGCTTTTATGGTTTGCAATTGAATGGAGCAAATTCGAATGTTTTGTTTTCCCAAATTGATTCCGTGGTGTAGTGGTTATCACGTCTGCTTTACACGCAGAAGGTCGCCAGTTCGATCCTGGCCGGAATCACTTTTTTATTTAACTAAAATTGAGAAAACGTGCGCTTTGAGCCAAAGAAATGTTCGCTCTCAATTTTCTCGGAACCTACTACAATTTTCCAATCAAACATTTTACGCTTCAATTCAGCACTGTTCTGTCTCAAAATTGAGTTTTTTTTGTTCCTAAATTGAAATTCCGTCTTTTAAATACATTTCTGTCTTCTAAAAAATCGTAAAAATATCATTTATGCTCTTTTGAAACGCCACCGCTTAATAGTTATCAAAAAAGAATTTTTAATCTTTTCGATTTTTTCCTCCGATAAAGTGAACATTTTGCTCTTAGAATATGTACTTATAGTAACAGCACTTACATTTTTTAAAGTAGTAATTAATTATCAACGACTTATCACCGCTCCTTAATACATGTAAGTGACCTCCCTTAAATAATTAAAACGGGATGTTTGTTTTTCGGTAGGGTCAATAGGGAAAAGGGCGATAATGGGGTTAGTGTGATAAAAAGAAAATTTGTAATGAAAAGCAAATTAGTTATTAACTCTTTTTGTTAAATCATTAAAATTATATCTTTAATTATTTGCTGGAAGAAGGAGACTGCCATTATTTATTGCTTTCTTCTATTATTTCAAAAGAAGCTGAGGTGCTTTCAGAAAACTCAAATTCTCTTTCAGAAAAATATTTCTTTTGAATTAGAGAAACCCTTTCTTTAATAAAATTTTATTCATCTAACCATAAATAACGTAAAAACAAAAAAAAAATCATTTTTAATTAGAGAAAAATTATCATTGGAACAAAAAACCATTTCTTTGGATCAAAAAAGTTTCTTTGAATAAAAGAAACTTTTCTTTGACTGAGAGCTGATGAATATTTTTCTTAGAAGCAAAGAAATTATTTTTGGAGCAAAAAATATTTTTTCTGAGTGCATAATTGTCTGAAATTTTAATTTTGATTTTTCTTACATCAAGCACATTTTGCTGAATTTATTCGAAGATATTATTTTCTTTGAATATCCATCTTTTTTCTAATAATATTGAAATTTTGTTACATTTATTGATAAATTATGTTAGGAGAATTAGAAATCAGGCTCAAGGTAGGCTAATCGATCTATAATTAGTTCACTTTTATCATTCTTGCCCTTGTAGATTGGGACGATAATGGCCTTTTTCCAATCATTTGGAACTTCACTGTTCACAGAACACATATTATTCATGAATTCGCTCAGCCACACAAACAAATATTTACCACCGCTCTTAAGCATTTCAGCGGTGATACCATCCACACCAGCAGCCTTACCATTCTTTAGTTTCGTAATAACGGATATAATGTCGTTGATATCGATTCTTCTTCCGCTACCTAAAACGGGGTTGTTTAACGTATCCTCTTCAGTGTCACGATTGTTATGCTCCATAACTTGACCTCCATGCAATGTCTTGAAAAAATCACTCATACAGTCTTTTACTTTGTTCGAATCCCATACCATCTCACCATCAGCATTCTTAATTCCGACTACCTCAGTTTTAGTACTTGCTTTCCTAATTTTCTTAATCCATTTCCAAAAATGATTTCTTATTTCCTTCAAAATCAATTTGCATTTTTTTATTTTCTTCTGCTCTAATTCTATCCCTATAGTCATCTTCTAATCTAGTCATTTCCTCATCGCTCAGACCTTTAATATTCAAATTTCTTGAGTATGCTTCCTTTTTCTCGTTGACAACCACGCGGATTTCATCATTCCACCAAGCATCTCCAGCCTTTTTCCTATAGCCGCAGTACCGCAAACTTCAGATGCGCTCTTGAAAATGCACCCTCTACATTTTTATTGCCTAATTCCGTCCTCCAGTCTTCTTTATGATGACCTAAATATTTATGCAGCTTTTCACCATATACCACTTGTACTTCTGATTTCCGCAAGTTCTCTATTCTAGGTCGCGCCTGCTTCAACTTATAATTAATTCTTCTTCTCTGGGAAATTTATGTTTGGCAGAAAACAAAATAGTACAAATAAAATACTCATCGTGAATTTTGCTATCATTTCAATGATCCTGAAATATTAAGATTGCACGGTACTTGTTACTTCACTTTAAAAACCTCAAAAATGAAAATTTAAATTTTAAACAAGAAGATTCTATAGTAAAATGATACCAACTACATGTGAAAAATATCGGGAAAGCACTAAAAAATATTGAAAAATAAGCGCGTAGAAATAAAATACTCATCGTGAATTTTGTTGTCATTTCAATGATCTTGGTATACCAGAATTGCACGGCACTTGTTCGTTCGCTTCAAAAAACTCAAGAATGAAAATTTTAATTTTAAATTTAAAACTTTATTTATTATTTATTTAAATTTAAATTTTAAACCGAAAAATTATATAGGAAAAGGATGCCGGATACGCGTAAAGAATATTGAAAAAGCACTAGAAAATATTGAAAAATAAGCGCGTGGAAAAAATTGACGTAATTTTTTTAAATTATTATTTTTTGAATGGCAATGCAAAGCGTCCCAGACCACGATTTTCGTAAGACTGTTTAGAAGAAGATGTAATATGATGCCTTTACGGTGCTCATTTTCGTCTAGCTGAAGGAAGTTTTAAAATTTATTGAGTAAATTTAAAAAAACCTGTTCTCTTTAAAAACTGAAGCCTCCGGGAAATTTATGTTTGGCAGAAAATAAAATAGTACAATTAAAATACTCATCGTGAATTTTTTTATCATTTCAATGATCCTAGAGTATCAGGATTGCACGGCACTTGTTCGTTCGCTTTAAAAACCTCAAGAATGAAAATTTAAATTTTTAACCAGAAATTTCAATAGGGAAAGGATACCAAATAAGCATGAAGAATATTGAAAAAGCACTCATTAATATTTAAAAATAAGCGCGTGGAAGAAATTGACGTAATTTTTAAAATTATTTTTTTGAATAGCGATGCGAAGCGTCCCAGACCACGATTTTCGTAAGACTGTTTAGAAGAAGATACTCGAGGTGTAATACGTTGCCTTCACCCTGCTCATTTTTGTCTAATTGAAGAAAGTTTTAAAATTTGTTGTGTAAATTTAAATACAGTATACAAATTTGAGTAAGTTAGCAATTTTTAGAAATGTGTTATTCATTTCATTAAAAGTTTGATATTTCTCAAGCTATTATAGGTATTTTTTTCTGATTGTCATAGAACTTCTCGTTCTTTTTTCAAAATCCGTCGGAAAAGTTTCAAAAAGTTCAAAATTGACAAAATAGCGGCAATTTTAATGAAAATATGCAAAGTTAATTTACTCAAAAACCCCCCGTTTTTTTTTCTTTTAATTTCTTTTAGATTCTTACTAATGTAAAGAGTCTATTTCATGATAGTCTGTCCTGTGCCCGCGCTTTGCAGAGAAGAGAGAATTTTTTCGCCTGAAGACCGAAAATTCATGCTTTTTAAAAAAACGACACGAGATACGAAAGAAGTCAAAAAAATATTTTTTTTTCTAAAAGAGTTCTAGAAAAATATCTCTTGACACTTTTTTTACGTCGGGTTATTTTCAAGATTTTTGTGGAAGCATGTATAAAATTTTTTTAGATTAATTTTTTTCTGAAGAATACAATTAATAGTGCCATGAAAAACCAAAAAGGACATAATTTAACAGTATTAACAACGTGCTGATGAAAGAATAATGAAGTAAGTTAGAAAAAATGTAAAGTATTGATTATTTACAAAATTTTTTGTGACACCATAAAACTGTATTTTTGAGAGCAAATAAATTTCAAAAGATTTTATATACATTTTCGCAAAAACCTCGAAAATATTGCAAGATAGAAAAAAGTGTCAAGGCATTCTTAAAGAACTTTCTTAGAGAAACAATTTTGTTTAACTTTTTTTCTATCTTGTGTCGTTTTGTTAAAAAGTATAAATTTTTGTTCTTCGAATTAAAAACACTAAGGAATGTTTTTATGGTCCTTAGTTTTCGTAATTATAAAAAAATTTATTTTTGCAATTTTTTGTGTGTTTTCAGAAGCTTAGGACTATGCAAACATTTCTAGCATCTATTATTTAATTTCCGATATTTTCAACTCGACGTCTCAATTCGTGTGGACGTGAGTTGTTGCGAAAAAAATGATGGTACGGTAGGAATCAAATAAGTATTACATGGCCTTAAACAAGGGGACGATTAAAAGTAGAAAATCCAAAATTATTTTTGGCAAAATTTGAAACGAGAATCTTTAAAAACATTTGAAACATCAATCAGAGTATAACTTTTGATTTTCGTATCACATTTACCCGAATTAATCTATTATTACACCTTTCAACTGAAATATTTTGCCCTGACGTCTTTAATCTGAATCTACCAAAATATCCGCTTAGCTAAAAATCTGGCATCGTGTGCGCAAACATCCGCCGGTGAATATTCCCCTTCTTAGTTATGTACTTCGTCGCGCGAAACGCTCTGGAATTTCATTAATCTCGCGTCAGACAGGAAAGTATTATTGTTATTCCATTGCGACGAAAACTTACCTATGTCGCGCCTGGGACCTTATCGTTATCGTTGCGGCAATCTGAATTTCAAATTCGCGTAATGGGCTCGATGCTAATGCGAGAAAACAGCAAACCGGGGTGAGATATATGTATATATACAACATTCAACAAAGTTGTACTTCGCAACCGAGGAGTATCGGACCAGAGAAGTTGTTCAGGAAGGGCGGAAGATGGATAGGGGATCAGGGAGATGGGGGTGGGGGTATATAGGGGATGTAATAATTATTTCACAGAGAGAGGACTTCATTTGAAACGATGCCAGCAAACTGTTTTGCCTTGTCCGCGGTCTTGATTGCTTGTCGTCCAAGCTACTGTTTTATTCAAAACAGCGAAAGACTTAAAGGCCCTGGAAATCGTCGGGAAATCTTAGATCTGAAACTGAGGCCAGACGCAGAAGCCATATCGTCTAGTTTTTTGCATACATAATCTAAAGAGTGCAAAGACTTGTGGTAAAGGCCGCTTTTCCCGGAAAACTTCTGTTTTTTATGTAATAATCGAAATAAGAAAATGCGCCGTAACTAGCGGCATCACTCCAAGACTGGCCTCTGGGATACGTGTATGTTCTACTATTTATCTAAAAAGGGTGAATGTGAAACAGTTTTCTACATTGCTTGTTGGTTTCATTATTTATCATGCGTTTACCGGTCGTGCTGGAGCATGCCGGAGCAAGATGTTCTGCTTTTTCCTTTTTAAACTACACTTCTTCGACCAAGTCGAACGGACCTCTCTTTTTAATTACACGGGATAGAGCCAAGACTGATTCATTCTGGCTCATCCATGCAAGATTCACGTCAAACCAACGTAATCGCACAATTTTTGGGAAACGTACTCGTAATGTAGTAGCCGACTAGTTCACCAATAAGCAGAAAATTTTGCACCGACACAACCGGCACACCGCATGATAAGTTATGACATGACTTATCATGCGTTTACCGGTCGTGCTGGAGCATGCCGGAGCAAGATGTTCTGCTTTTTCTTTTTTGGCGGACCTAACGACAAAACCAGGGCAGATTGGGATATAAAATCGGAAGAAAGTAATTACGTTCTTATTCAGCTGTCATACCAAGTGCATATGGACTGCCTAAGATCCATAAACCTGATATCCCTTTAAAAATTATAATTTCCACTATTAACAGTGCCACTTATTCGATGGATTCTTTTTTGTCTCCTATATTAACGATTTAAAGCATTTAACTATTCCGAAGGACCATATCATGATATCCTTGGATGTCATAGGGATGTTCCCACATATGCCTAGTGAGTTAGTCTCTTAGTACATTTATGAACAATGGGGTAATATCGCACCATACACTTTGATCCCCAGAGATCAATTCAATAATGCTGTAGAATTTTGTCTCAGATCTACTCTTCAAATTTAAGAATACAACTTATAAACAAACTGATGGTGTAGCAATCGGTTTTCCCTCATCGCCAATAGTATCTAACTTGGTAATGGAACAACTTGAAACAGAATGTCTAAAGAATCTTCCTTTCAAGGTCATTATTTATAGACGTTATGTGGGTGACGTGTTTTTAATGATTCCTAAACATTTTTTGGACCTGACATCACAAGCGTTCAGCTTTTTTCATCCTAAACTTCAATTCACCATAGAATTAGAGAAAAATACAACCTTATATTTTCTGGATATCTCTGTCATCAGATCTTCAAATGGCAATTCACTCACTCCCTGGTATCAAAAACCTACTTGATCTGGTAGATATTTAAATTATAATCCTGAACATCCTTGGTCACGCAAAAAAGCATCATATTTGGTTTGATTGATCGCGCTACAAAACTGTCCTCTTTAGAATTCAAGGAAAATATTTAGAAAATTTTAACTAAAATCTAATTTAACAATGGATACCCAGTACTCTTGGTCAGACAGTTGATAAAAACGAGAGTACACTTGATTTACAACATGGAATCTCAACAGAAAAAAATGTGGAAAAAATGCTGGTTTGACTGTTTGTACTTATCTTTCTGATCTTTCTAATAAAATCACCAACTTACTCAGAAAATACAAAGTTAAAGTTATTCATAAGCCATTAAACAATAACCTCATATTTAAAAGCACCAGAAATCCGTTAACAAGATCAAAAATAATTGGAGTAGTTTATATAGTAAAATGTTTAAACTGTGAAATCTGTTACATTGGACAAACAGGTAGACAATTAGAACAGCGAATGAAAGAACACGATAGACATATAAGGAATCATGACAGCTCAACAGCTTTACTTAAACATTGTTTAGAATTTACATACTATTTCGACTTAGACAATCCAATCATTTTGAAACCAGAATCAAACCTAAACAAATGTTTAACCTTCGAATATTTTCACATCATGAAAGAAAAAATTGTGTAAATCTGAGATATGAAAATTCTAGGCTTCCTTCACATTATAATATTTTAGTTTAATTCAATACATTTGTTTACTAATTTGTTTCCCAATTCTCATTAAACTATTTTTGGAAACGTGGCGATGATCCTTGAAATCAAAGTTTTTTGACGCCATAATGTGAGAATTGATCGTTTTAAGAACACGTAACTTGATTTAGTAACTTTTGGTACTCTTACTTTCGGAAATGACTTGCATTCTTTGATTTAATCTGATTATGTGTTGTTCTTATATTTGAACGTTCCAATTATTTTCAAAATGTGATCTACAAATATATATTTCCGTTCTTAAATCTCATTGCAAAAAGAATTTTTACGGAATTTTTCGATTTTTTCAATGCAATATTTTTAAATTGGTACGTCAAGTAGTTCGCCAAAAAGATGAAAATCTTGCATCAAAAGGAAGGAAGGAGGTAGATACAAAGTCCGCAGGTAAGAGATATCCATAAATTACGTAACACATTTTGGCTACATTTACCCCTTTTCTCCCTCATGTAACAAGTCGTAACAAAGTGGTTTGGGACCCCCCTTCCCTACCCTGCTTATGTTCCCTAATTTTTCCAAATATTTTAAGCCAGGTTGATTTTCCTATAAAAAAAGGCGATATTTTAAGAAGACAGTTGAATTTTCAACAAAAAAGTTCATTTTCAACCAAGAAAGATGAATTTTCTACCAATGAAGATGAATTTTTCCTTCAAAAGGACTAATTTTTTATACAAAAAGACGAATGTTCAACAAAACAGTTGAATTTTCGACCAAAAAAGATTTTCCAATAGAATAATTAAATTTTCAACTAAATAGTAGAATCTTCAACTAAAAACGATGAATTCTCGACGGAAAATGTAATAGTTGATATCTCAACCAAAAAATATTCTTATTTTGAATTGAAAACAATTAAATTCAACCCAAACAGGAGAATTTTTGACAAAATAGTTGAATTCTCAACGAAAACTGATTATTTTTTGACGAAAAAGTTGCATTTTTAAGCAAAAAGACGAATTTTGACCAAGGAAATACGAATTTTCAACCAAATTGTTGAATTTTCATGCCGAAAAGACGAATTTTTCACAAAAAGTTGACTTTCAAACCTGAAAAGATGAATTTTCAGCAAGAAAGTTAATTGTCAACCAAGGAAGATAAAGTTGTGACCAAATAGTTGATTTTTTCACCAAATAGTTGAATTTTCAACCAAATTGTTGATTTTTCAATCAAAAAAGACTAATTTTGGAAACTTGTTAACCATTTCCTCCTCCATCTGACATGTCGTGACAAACTGGTTTGGGGACCCTCCCCCTCCTTCCCGCTTATGGCATGTAATTTTTGCAAGTCTTTTCAGCCAGGTTGATTTTTTAAGCAAAAATATTGAATTTTTAAGGAGACACTTAAATTTTAAACCCGAAAAGTAAAATTTTCAACACAAATGTTAATTCTCAACCAAGAAAGGTGAATTTTCTACCAAAAAAGAAAAATTTTCATTCCAAAGTGAGGAATTTTCTATCCAAAAAGATGAACGTTCAACAAAACAGTTGAATTTTCGACCAAAGGATGACTTTTTAACAAAATAGTTTGAATTTTCATCAGGATAATTAAAGTTTTAACTAAATAGTAAAATTTGCAAACAAAGAGTTGAATTTTTAACCGAATAGTTGAATTTTCGAGCAAAAATTATGAATTTTGAAGAATTGAAATTTCAACCCGTGAAATTGAATTTTCAACAAGAAAGTTAATTTTCAACCAAGCAAGATGAATTTTCTACAAATAAAGATGAATTTTCAATCCAAAAGGACGAATTTCCCATCAAAAAAAACGACTGTTCACCAAAAAAGTTAAATTTTCAACCGAAAAAGATGACTTTTTCACGAAATAGTTGAACTTTCAATTCAATATTTAAATTTTCAACAAAATATTAAAATTAATAATCAAATGCAAGCTGATCAATCTCTCTAGCAATCACCCCAGATGATGAGCTTCACAGAGCTATGATACATCACAATTCACACATAAACACTCAAACTGACTGATGAAGTCATAGGAAGATCCATATTCTTTATCCCAACAACATCCACTAAGCAAAGCTATTCACGAGGGCTCATGAGTATCCAAAATCTTTCGTTTCAGGTGTCAGTCTTCTTCTTATGAACAATTGTTCTCCACACTTCCCTATTTTTACATACATCTTTCATTTCCTTTTACATCAAAAACCTTTTCATGCAAGCTCTTTCGTTTTCCTAGGACTATGTCTCTTTGATTAAGAGTCTCCTTCACACATTCCAACCATTCTTTCTTTGGTCTACCTCTGGGTATGCTACCATTCACCTAATCTAAATACACTTGCTTCGTTAAACGTCCTTTATTTATTCTATGAACATGACCAAACCATCTTAAAAATTTTCTTCCACTCTTGTCAATTAATGTTTCTTCTACACCACATTCTTTTAGAATCCAGGAATTTCATGCCAACCACGTTCACTTTACTCCTATTCTTTTCTTGATACGTACAAGTTTCGCTCTTTGCTTTATAGTCTCATTCACACATTCCAGCCATTATTTCTTTGGTCTACCTCTGGGTACGCTACCATTCACCTTATCTAAATACACTTGCTTCGTTAAACATCTCTCATTCATTCCATCAACATGACCAAACCATCTTCAAAAATTTTTTCACTCTTGTCAATGAATGTTTCTTCTATAGTACACCGCATTCTTTAAGAATCCAAGAATTGCATGCCAACCACATTCACTTTAGTCCTATCCTTTTCTTGATACGCACAAGTTTCGCTCTTTGCTTTAGAGTCTCATTCACACATTCCAGCCATTCTTTCTTTGGTCTACCTCTGGGTACGCTACCATTCACCTTATCTAAATACACTTGCTTCGTTAAACATCCCTCATTCATTCTATCAACCTGACCAAACCATCTTAGTAATTTTTTTTCACTCTTGTCAATGAATGTTTCTTCTACACCGCATTCTTTGAGAATCCAAGAATTGCATGCCAACCACATTCACTTTACTCCTAGCCTTTTCTTGATACGTACAAGTTTCGCTCTTTGCTTTAGAGTCTTATTCACACATTCCAGCCATTCTTTCTTTGGTCTACCTCTGGGTACGCTACCATTCACCTTATCTAAATACACTTACTTCGTTAAACGTTCTCCATTCATTCTATCAACATGACCAAACCATCTTAGAAAATTACTTTCTCTTTTGTCAATCAATGTTTCTTCTACACCACATTCTTTGATAAACCAAGAATTGCATGCCAACCACATTCACTTTACTCCTATCCTTTTCTTGATACGTACAAGTTTCGCTAATATACAACACAATGGGTGCAAGCACATAATTATATATTGCAGTTTTAGCTTTTCGTTACATTTTTACTTCTAGTAATGGCTCGTACATTGCCTATAACCTTTTTACCAAAAAGCAGAACATCTTGCACCAGCACGACCGGTAAACGAATGATAAGTTATGAAGCCAGCAAGGAATGTAGAAAACTGTTTCACCTTCTCCCTCTCGATTATTACATGAAAAGTAAAGGGAAGAGAGCGATTGAGAGAGAGATAACAAGTCCCAAGGGTCGAAAGAGATGACAGGAGGAGGCCGGAAGTTGAGTAACGCGATGCATATTTAATACCGGAACACACGATACGCCTCGGTTTTTGTTCTAATTGCCGTCAGGGATCGTCCACCGATTTTCCGGCAATTACAAAAAGAACAGTGATCCTGGTGGGCCTCATGTAAATCGATGCGATCGTTTTTATCGTCCGGATGCATCGGTAAGCGAAACAGAAGCAAAGGCAAGCAAAAGTACTTATTCGAATTAAAAGACCGGAAGTGGAGAGTCCAAAATGCTGGGTCAGTTGTTCGGGGCCTTGTTTGATTTCCAAAACCTGATATTAAGCCAAATTAGTAGGGCGGCACCCGAATTCTCCCATAAAAGAAGGTAAATACGTAGAGCAATTTTTGTATCAATTATTTTCGATGATTTCCATATCCGGTATCTTTTTAAATATAAGGAGGGTTTCAAGTTAGAAGTTCTAAAATTTTAGTTATTATTGACGAATTAAAATTTTTTCAAGTAAAGGATTTGTAGTTACAAACCTTAAAATTTGATTGGTTCCATTGAAATTCAGTTGACGAAATGAAAATTTTTCCTAATTTGCATTTTTCCGAAGTACCATTTGCCTTAATTTACAGGAATTGAAATTTGTCATAATCATGAAGTATATCCCACATAAAAATAATGGCGCGCAATTCAAAGTCTGCCAGTTTGCTTTTGGTAAAATGAAAATGTATGTTACATGACAAAACGGTTGGAGATTATGACAAATTTGCGATAAATAATAGCGATGAAATTGGATAAATGCAAATTATGGAAAATTTTAAATCGGAAAAATGAAAATTAAGTTATGTCTCATGTGCTCCAATCAATTTCGGTAAAATAAACATTAGGAAAAGGAGAGAATTTAGGGAATATTCATTAGGATGGTCCTTATTTACGTGGTAAAAATTTCTTTTGAGAGTTCGTTTGCTTCCACTTGCAATCTAATAAGAAGGCTCAGAAATAGAACATCTTTCAAATCTGAGCGAAATCGATTTGATATTTACCTATTGCCCCAGGCACTTAAAGTTTCCCGTAAGATTGACATTGGAGAAATTGTGCAAAAAAGTTGTAATGTTTAAAATATCGTAAGTTTGAAAAACTTGAAATTTCCAAAATTGAAAAAATGGCGCATCCAACGATTAGGGTAAAAAATTCCATTTTGTATACTTATTAACCAAGCACGATTAAACATTCCAAAAAACGTTCATTTCTGCAGTTTTTACTGAGATAATGTTAAACTTTGCTAGAGAAAGAACTTTAACTTTAGAAATCATTCGATGACCCCAGAAGTCCAAAATATTGAACAAATTCAAGATTGCGGCAAATTTCTTTTTTCAAAAATGAATACATTTTTTCAGGGAATCTTTTTAGATTTCGTGAGGAAATTAGGTTTCCGCTTGTCAATTATATATCAACCTGAGGCATAACAATTGATTGATTTTTGAAAAAAGACATTTTCTGACATCTTAGATTTTTTCAAAATTTTAGTATTTCGGAATGATGGGATGATTTTTGAAGTCAAACTTCTTTTTCTAGCAAGGTTTTGAAATATTTCATTGAAAATTGCAGAAATGAGCTATTTTGGAAAATTTTAATTGGCTGTCATCTTGCATTTTTTCAAAATATTGGATATATAGGACCATCGGATCCTTCCTAAAGCCACACTTCTTTTTACAGCGAGGTTTGAAAATATTTAATTTGAAAACTGTAAAAGTGAGGAATTTTTGGGATGTTTAATTAACCGCCATGATGAATTTTTTCAAAATTTTAAATTCTTTTGTCCACTGATTACTTTAAAATAATTCGTCAGATTTTTTAAAAATGTTTGATCATTCTTAGTTAATAACTATAAAAAATGCAATTCTGCGTTCCTTCTGCATTCTTTCTGAGTTGCTTCTGTGCTCCTTTTGCGTTTCTTCTGCGTTCCTTCTGCGTATGTCATTCGTTCCTTCTGCGTACCCACTTCGTTCCTTCTGCGTTCTTTCGGCGTACCTCCTCCCTTCCTTCTGCGTTTCTTCTGCGTACCTCCGTCGTTCCTTCTGCGTTTTTTTCGAATACCTTCTTCGTTCCTTCTGCGTTTCTTCTACGTTCCTTCTGCGTACCTACTTTGTTCCTTCTGCATTCCTTTTGCGTTTCTTTTGGATCCCTCCTGCGTTCCTTCTGCGTACTTCCTTTATTCCTTGTGCGTGCCTCCCTCGTTCCTTAAGCGTTACTTCCGCGTACCTATTTCGTTCCTTCTGCATTCCTTTTGCGTTCCTTCTATGTTCTTTCTGCGTTCCTTCTGCGGACCTCCTTTGTTCTTTCTGTGTGCATCTCTCGTTCCTTCTGCGATCCTTCCGCGTACCTACTTCGTTCCTTCTGCATTCCTTTTGTGTTCCTCCTGAGTTCTTTCTGCTTTCCTTCTGCATACCTTCTTTGTTCCTTCTGCGTACCTTCTTCGTTCCTTGTGCATGACTTCTGCGTACCTCTTTAGTTACTTCTGCGTTTCTTCTGCACTCCTTCTGTATTCTTTCTGCGTATTTCCTTCGGTCCTTCTTTGTTCCTTCTACGTACCTCCATCGTTTCTTCTGCGTTTTTTCCGAATACCTCCTTCGTTCCTTTCGCATTCCTTTTGCATTCCTCCTGGTTCTGCGTTCCTTCTGTGTTCCTCCTTTGTTACTTCCGCGTGCATCTCTCGTTCCTTCTGTGTTCCTTCTGCGTACCTACTTCGTTCCTTGTGCTTTCTTTTTGTGTTCCTTCTGGAATCTTTCTGCGTTCCTTCTGTTTACCTCCTTTGTTTCATCCGCGTGCATCTCCCGTTCCTTCTGCGTTCCTTTCGCGTACATACTTCGTTCCTTCTACATTCCTTTTGTGTTCCTTCTGGGTTCTCTCTGCGTTCCTTCTGCGTACCTCTTTAGTTACTTCTGCGTTTCTTCTGCACTCCTTCTGTACTCTTTCTGCGTATTTCCTTCGGTCCTTTGTTCCTTCTACGTACCTCCATCGTTTCTTCTGCGTTTTTTCCGAATACCTCCTTCGTTCCTTTCGCATTCCTT
>JAUMHM010000089.1:7466915-7481595 GCA_032362435.1 Melikaiella ostensackeni | reverse complement strand
CTTCTGGTTCTGCGTTCCTTCTGTGTACCTTCTTTGTTCCTTCTGCGTGCATCTCTCGTTCTTTCTATGTTCCTTCCGCATACCTACTTCGTTTCTTGTGCTTTCTTTTTGTGTTCCTTCTGGAATCTTTCTGCGTTCCTTCTGTTTACCTCCTTTGTTCCTTCCGCGTGCATCTCCCGTTCCTTCTGCGTTCCTTTCGCGTACATATTTCGTTCCTTCTACTTACCTTTTGCGTTCTTTCTGGGTTCTTTCTGCGTTCTTTTTGCGTACCTCCTTTCTTCCTTCGCGTACCTTCTTCGTTCTTTCTGCGTACCTCCTTCATTCCGTCTGCATTCCTTCTGCGTACTTATTACTGTTTTATTACCAAATGTAAATTAGAAATAATTAAAATCAGGGCAAAATATAATTCAGAAAAACAAAAATTATGTCAAACGAAAATTCGGAAAAATGTCTACGTGGTAAATTGCAATTTAGTCAAATGAATTTCGTTAAATGAAAATTAGGGAATACAGAATTTGAGAAATATACGAATGCTGAAGTGAAAAAGCAAAAAAATACACTATCGTCTACTCGAAATTCTATGCCAAGAAGAGAAAGGTAGTTTGCTCCTGAGTGTAAACCCCTAAAAGTAAATGGGAAGGTGGAACGAGGAAGGTGACAAACGAGGACGTAAAACCAGTCGTATAAGATCGGCATAGACATAGAGTAAGATAGAGATAAAGCTAGTGATAGACCTTTAGCTTTAGCCTTTAGCGTAGTGGGCGTTTCAGCAGGTGGCAAAATCCGAGCCACGAAGTGATTTCATGGGGTTTTGGAGTCATTAAGAGTGCATTTACACCCGACATTCATTGCACGACACCTCTTGAATAGGGTGGCTGGGGCCAAGATAAGGCGTCTCTTCTCATCCTGATGTTTGCCAGTTTCCGGGATTGACTGCAGTGCCTCTCCCAGAGCCCCAGTAGTCATAAAAAGAATGGGGAATCCGTGCTGGGAAGTGGGAACTCAAATGCAAATCAAACCCAGAAATGGGAACGACTTCGTTTAGTTTGCATAAGAACTCCCGAAGGAAACCTGAATCACGCACCACTATATTAGTTTTTATCATCTGGTTATCCAGCTTTATCCCGTGCCTACTTTGCCAAATGCCAACGAGATAAGACACTTTTTCAACCTTGTATATTGTAATCACAGCACAGACTTACAAATCGCCGCTTCATTAAAGTTAGCCATACCAAGAGATTACTGCAGATATTTATCTAGATTAGGAAAGTGAAAATGTCACGAAGGGTAAAAACTCCCAAATGTATCCTAATTTTTTAGAAGAAAAAACTATCTTGAAATGATTTTGATGTACAAACTTTTTAGAACGCGATATGGAGAGTAAATCGATATTAAGGGTAAGTCGATATGGAGAGTAACGAGGTATGGAGGATGAGGCAATATGGAGAGTAAAGCCCAGACGACACATTATAATTTGGGAAAAATTGATTTATTTTCATTTATATCCTGTTAACACTAAGTTCTTAAAATCTTACAACTGTAGTTGGTGTTCAAATTTTAGGCTTCGAAGTTCCACACTTTTTTTACTTTTTTGATGCTTTTTTTGGCAAGGCTACTTTTTTATGCTTTTTTTCAATAAAGTGAAGTAAAAAATAGATCGTACTTACAAATTTCAGTTTTGAAAAGATAATAATAAAGAAAAGATATGACTAAGGAAACTACTTTACCAAAAAAACGAAATGAATGTAATACCTAGTTAAATTTTTCTACATTGTCGATTTTCTTTATTTAACACAAATTTTTGGAATAGAAGCTTTACGCGCAGATTCTAGATCATTCCTTTCTCCTTACATGGAGATGATCAGAGTTGAATTTTTTTTTTAAATCTTATAAGTTCCCTACTGAAATTTCATTGGATGACTGTTAATTTCCCAACCCATTATTTGCCAATGGCTACCCGCTATCGAAAAAAATCAGCTTCCTTGAAAAATTTCTGTTATGTATTAAAAAGTTTATTTATTAAATTCGCATGTGAAATTATGTAAATATAACATTGTAGTACATGTTTTTAAAACAAAATTCAAATGTTGAAAATTTAATTTTAAATGTTCGATTTTCAACAGTTTAAAATTCAACTGTTTAGAATTCAAGAAGAAAGCGAGTTTTATATCAAAAGCAAGCATTAAAAATGTTATATATACATAATAAGACATAAGAATTTAATGAACAAACATTTCAATCCATAAAAAAAATTTGAAGAATCAATTTTTTTTTAAATGGGTCGCCATTTTTTTCTTGAATTTTCAATAGTTAACAATTCATTTTTTTGGTTAAAGATTCGTCAGTTTACTTGAATTTCGTCTTTTTGGTTTGAAAATTCATCTCTTTTGATTTAGAATCTTATTCTTTGGTTGAAAATTTAACGTTTTTGTTGAAGATTTATAATTTTGGGAATAAAACTCAACTGCTTTGTAGAAAATTCGTTTTTTTTTTGGCTTGGAACTTCAACAGGTTGGTTGCAACTGTTCTTCTTTCACGACTGAAAAATTTTTCTTGGTTGAAAATTCAACTCTTTTCTTAAACTTCTTCTTTTTGGTTTGAAACCTCATCTCTTTTGGTAGAAATTTCTTCAAGTCACCTTTTTTGGTTAAAACTTTAAGTGTTTGGTTGAAAATCAATCGGTTTTGTTTGAGGATTCAACTATTTTGTTGAAAATTTGTCTTTTTTGTTGAAATCAACTATATTTGATTCAAAATTAAGATATTTTTTGTTCGGAAATTCAGCTACTTGGTTACAAGTTGAACTACTTCGTTGAAGATTCATCTTTTGGTTAAAATTGTATATTTTTGAGTTGGAAATTGAACTACATGGCTGCAAATTCATGTATTTTGTTACGAATTCTTCTTTTGTGGTAGATAATTGATCTTTTTTGTTGAAAATTCATCTTTTTGTTACAAAATTCAACTACTTAGTTGAATGTTAAACTGCTTTGTTGAAAATTCCCTTTTTTGTTTGAAAATTCATCATTTTAGTTGAAAATTCATCTGTTTGGTCGGAAATTTATCTTTTTTAGTTGAAAATTCAACTATTTGGTTGAAAATTCATGTATTTTGTTGCAAATTCATCTTTTCTGGTAGAAAATTTATATTCTTGGTTGAAAATTCCTCTTTTTGGTTGAAAATTCATCTTTTTGGTTGAAAATTCATCTGTTTGGTTGGAAATTTACCTTTTTTAGTTGAAAATTCAACTATTTGGTTGAAAATTCATGTATTTTGTTGCAAATTCGTCTTTTTTGGTAGAAAATTGATACTCTTAGTTGAAAATTCATCTTTTTGGTTGAAAATTCAACTACTTTGAAAGTTGAACTGCTTTGATGTAAATTCCCTTTTTAATTTAAAGATTCATCATTTTAGTAGAAAATTCATCTGTGTGGTTGAAAATTTATCTCCTCTAGTTGAAAATTCAACTATTTGGTTGAAAATTCATGTACTTGGTTGAAAATTATTCTTTTCTGGTAAGAAATTAATCTTCTTGGTTGAAAAATCATCTTTTTGGTTGAAAACTGAAGTACTTTGTCTAAAGTTGAACTACTTTGTTAGAAATTCATTTTTATGGTTGAAAATTCATCTTTTTGGTTGACAATTCAGCTACTTGGTTGGAAGTTGACCTCCTCTGTTAAGAAATAATTTTTTTTGTCTGAAGATTTATCATTTAAGTTAAAAGTTCATCTCTTTGGTTGAAAATTTATCTTTCTCGAATGAAAATTCAACTGTTTGGATGAAAATTCATGTATTTTGTTGCAAATTCATCTTTTCTGATAACAAATTAATTTTATTGGTTGAAACTTCATCTTTTTGGTTGACAATTCAGCTACTTGGTCGGAAGTTGAACTCCTCTGTTAAGAAATATTTTTTTTGTCTGAAGATTCATCAATTGAATTGAAAATTCATCTCTATGGTTGAAAGCTCATGTTTATCAGTTGAAAATTCAACTATTTGATTGGAGATTCATGTATTTTGTTGCAAATTCGTCTTTTCTGATAGCAAATTAATTTTACTGGTTGAAAATTCATCTTTTTGGTTGAAAATTCAGCTACTTGGTTGACAATTCAGTTACTTGGTTGGAAGAAGAACTCCTTTGTAATGAAATCATTTATTTTGTTGAAAATTCAACTGCTTCGAAAGTTGAACTGCTTTGTTGCAAATTCCCTTTTTAGCTTAAAGATTCATCATTTTCGTAGGAAATTAATCTGTTTGGTTGAAAATTTATCTTTTCTAGTTGAGAATTTCAACTCTTCGGTTGAAAATTCATGTACTTTGTTGAAAATTCTTCTTGTCTGGTAAGAAATTAATCTTCTTGGTTGAAAAATCATCTTTTGGTTGAAAACTAACGTACTTAGTCTAAAGTTGTACTACTTTGTTAAAAATTCATTTTTTGGTTGAAAATTCATCTTTTTGGTTGAAAATTCAACTCCTTTGAGAGTTGAACTGTTTGTTATAAGTTCTCTTTTTAGCTTAAAGATTCATCATTTTCTTAGTAAATTCATCTGTTTGTTTAAAAATGAAAGTAATTGGTCTTAAGTTGAACTGATTTGTTTCAAATTCATTTTTTTGGTTAGACATTTATCTTTTTGAGTTGAAAATTGAACTATTTTGAAATATAAAATTGAACCAAATTCATCTATTTTGTTAAAAGTGCTTCTTTTCTCGTAAAAACTTAATCCTCTCATTCGAAAACTCATCTTTTTGGTCGAAAATTTATCTTTTTTAGTTGAAAATTCATGTATTTAGTTGAAAATTCGTCTTTTTGGTAGATAAAAGGTTATATTTACATAATTTTACATGAGAACGTAATAAAAAAAAAACATTTCAAAGCATAAGAAAAATTTGAATAAAGTCTTTTTTTTGAAAGCGGGTCGCCATTTGCAAATAATGTTTTGGCAAATTAACAGTCATCCAGTGGACTCTCATTAGGGAATTTTTAAGTCTTTGGCATAGTTGTTATTTACAAACAGAAAAGCATGAAAGACTTTCCCTTTTTGAATACGTTCTTTTATTACTTCAAAGTATTTTTTACACTACTTTTTTATTTAAAAGGCTAGTTTTTTACTGACTTAAAAAGGCTACTTTTGTAATTTTCATCGTTGGGGATACTTTCTTCTTCAGAAAGATACTTTTTTTAGTTCCACAGAGCAAGATATTATTCGGTCCTTACAAAAGATAGAATCACACATGGGCATGACTTTAATTGGGATGATGTTAAAATTCTGTATCACTTGAGAAATCAAAGAAAGAAAGTTCATGAAAATACTATTTATAAACAAAGAAGGTAACAAAGCTATTAATTTGAAATTTATTATTAATTTAAATTGGATACATTGAATGTAGTTTTGGTCAGAATTTTGCCTATGTGCAAATCAATTTTCAATTAAGGAATGGAGTATTTAACTTCAGTTTTTATTTAGAATTTTTGCCTACGTGAAAATCATTTTCAATCAAGGAATGAAATATGTACCAAAATAAAAATTGCTATTACTTATCTCTTGACTTATTTTCATTGTACATTCATTGTACATTTGTCTCTAATGAGCCGTAAAAGTGGGTAGTTTCGAAGTCTATTTTTGATTCGTAAACTTTTTGGGTGTTCTTTTTAGTACACAAAAAATTTTCATAGTAAAGTAGATTTAATTTCGATCTTTAAGAAATTATAAAATGATATTTAGTGTTAAACTTATGTGATTTATTCTTTGATTTTTGTAAGATTTTATTTTAGTTAACATTTATAGAAGTTGAAGATGCATGTACTGATTTTTTTATTCGAAAATAAATGCAAACTGAATATTAAAGTTTAGACAACAAAGAAGCGATTCATCACGATGGTATGAAAGACCTAATTTAAACTTCCCAACATTTTCCGACCTTTCCACGATCCTAAGAGGATCTCTTTAACTTTTCAATAGACACACCATAAATCATTATCTATCAGGCAGAATATTCGTCATTGCTGACGGGAGGACTGTCAACGATAGAAAGGATGAGTTTACTCTCTCAGAGACCCGTGGTCAGATTCTAAATTAAGAAAAATGGAAAAGTCTCCCTCACTGGGGAAAAAGGAACAACAGAATCGGGAAACAAATTGTCCTGACCACAAGATTTCACATAGAGGGCAAAAATGTTTATTATAGTTTTCTAAAGATTCCAGGGATCACTTGCGGACAGATTTATTTTTCAACTATTAAGGGATTGTAGCAATATATTTTTCTTTAAAGGTATAGCAGACCAATTTTTCTTTAGAAAATGAAAATGATTTTTCAACTTCTCGAATTTGTAATCTATTAACTTTTGAGCAGTGTTTGACAGTAACGCGTTACATATTTTCAAATGACATTATATGTTATGATAACTAATCAGAAGAAATATTTTCTTTATAGAAGTATATATATCTCTATATATTGGAGTAACAACCAGACCTTTTTTTTTTAATGAAAATCTGCGTGAAGTGAAAGCAAACGAATCTTGTACTACAAAATTCTAATAGTGTGTAAATGTTCTCTTTTACAAGATGGAAACATCTTAAAATATTTTTAAATCGGTGAAAATATCTTCTGCTTCCCATTAGGATTGACATTTTTTACCTTGGGATTTTTTTACATAAGGAAAATATCACATTCAAAAAGTGAAAAAGATATTTTCTGTCAAAAATCATCATTATTTGAATATGTCTCAATCCAATTTTTTTTCTTTTCTTATTTAATATGAAAATAGATGTTTACAAACCTTAGATAAATAGAAAATTCTTGCAAATAATAAAAATGGCTAAATCAAGAAAACAATTAAATAATTGATTAGAAAAACGTTTTCAATACTTAAAAAGATTTTTGATCGTTTGATCAATGCTCACAAAAGAAATAAGCGAACAGACACTTAATTTGTTTGCATGTAAGTGGACAAAAATACGCAAATTAAAAACAAAATGTGTGAACGAAAAATAATTTACAGATTGTTAATTTAAAATTGCTAATTAGTTTACTTGTAGTGCAAAGAAAATGTCCAAGTGAAAAAAATTGCGTTAATTCTTACATAATTCACCTAAACATTCGAGTAGTTTAAACCAAAATCGTTTAAACAATTTGTTCAATTCTGTGAGTTACAGAAAAAGTGAGTTCGTCTTTCGACTTTGAGGAAAAAATTACATAGAGTCCATGTGTTGGACAATTTTTGTGTCCACTCAATTTGTTTTGTAGTATAAATAATTAATTGCATTGCAACTAAACAATCGGAAAATTAGATCCTTTTTTATGTAGTCATCCGCCATTTTGAATTTTGAAATTTTAATATCAAAGTTGAAACCATTGACTCAAAAAACCTTTATAAAATGAATTTCAAAGAAATCCGATAGTTTTTAAAATCTGTTGGTCCCCATATTGGATCCGCTATTTTGAATTTCGAAATTATGATATCAAATTTGAAATCACTGACTAAAAATACCTTTACAAAATAAATTTCAAAGAAATCTGATAATTTTTAAAATCTGTTGGTCGCCATATTGGATCCACCATTTGAAATTGATAAATTATAACATCAAATTCGAAATTAGTGACTTGAAATAACTTTATATTTTTAAATTCATCTTTATAAAATGAATTTAAAATAAATCCGATAATTTTTAAAATCTGTTATCACCATATTGGATACGTCATTTTGAATTTTAAAATTAAAATATCAAATTCAAAATTAGTGACTTAAAATACCTTTATATTTTTAAATTCATCTTTATAAGATGAATTTAAAAGAAATCCGATAATTTTTAAAATCTGTTAGTCGCCATAGTGGATCCACCATTTGAAATTGATAAATTATAACATCAAATTCGAAATTAGTGACTTAAAATACCTTTATATACTTAAATTCATCTTTATAAAATGAATTTAAAAGAAATCCGATAATTTTTAAAATCTGTTATCACCATATTGGATACGTCATTTTGAATTTTAAAATTATAATATCAAATTAGAAATTAGTGACTAAAAATACCTTTACAAAATGAATGTCAAAGAAATCCGATAATTTTTAAAATCTGTCAGTCGCCATAGTGGATCCACCATTTGAAATTTATAAATTATGATATCAAATTCGAAATTAGTGACTCAAAATACCTTCACAAAATGAATTTCAGAGAAACCCGATGATTTTAAAAATCTGTTGGTCGCGATATTGGATCCTCGATTTCGAATTTTGAAACTTCAATATCAAATTTGAAATCAGTGACTCAAAACACCTTCATAAAAAGAGTTTCAAAAAAATCCGATAATTTAAAAAATCTGTTGCTCACCATATTAGATCCACCATTCTGAATTTTGAAATTTTAGTATCAAATTTGAAAGCAGAGACTCAAAATATCTCTATAAAATGAATTTCGAAAAAGTCGGATAATTTTTGGACATTTGACGGCCGAAACGTGATTTCTGGCTCATTGCGTACCGTCGGAAGTTTGCTTACACGGCTGGCGCAAGAGGAACTAAAAATCACTGATGACTTTAAGTCACGATAAGTCTGTCGAAAATAAAGCTAGACACTTTTTTAAAAAACGATTCGAAATATTGTAAAATTCCACATCAAATGACCACTAGTAGAGATATTTTTTACTTTTTGAAGAGGATATATCACGTAAGAAGTTTTTTTTTAATCAAAAATTTCTAAAATTTTGTTCCTCGACTTCATTTTGTGTGGTGATCTAGGAAAGTTTGAGAAAAAATCTAAAATTTACAGGACGTGACCTTTAAAATCTTATTTTGGATTTAGGCCGATTAAACTTCAAAAATCTTTACGGGTTCCTGAAATATAATTAAAAATGTCCATGCGTGTCTGCGTCGATTTTCAGTCGACAGAATTGATAGCCGACTGAAAATCGACGCAGATATGCTTGAACCTTTTCAGTCATATCTTGGAAACCCGTTGAGGTTTTTTAAATTTATATTGGCATGAATGAAAGATAATATTTTAAAAATTGCTTCCTGTAAATTTAAAATTTTTGCTACAACTTTCCTAGGTCATGAAACGGGTTGAGAAGTCGAGAAATTCTCGAATTTTTTAAAAATAATTCTCACGTGATATATCATCTTCAAAAAGTCAAAAACATCTCTACTTGTGATCATTCGACGTGAAATTTTATAATATTCCTAAACTTCTGTTACAAAACGTCTAGTTTTATTTTCGACCGAGTTATCGTGTTTCAAAGTCATCAGTGATTTTTAGTACCGCTCGCGCTAGCCGTGTAGATAAGTTCCGACAGTAGTGTAGGTTCAATATTAACTTTGGAAAGTGGCAAATAATAAAGAAAAAAATTTTTAGCAGGTTTTGAAACTTTTGCATACCATTTGAGAAACTGTTATACGACAGTCTTTATCTTTTAAACACTTAAGTTTAAACAAATTTGAAATCTTTCAAACGAAGAAGATTTTAGGGTTTTCCGTTTGCTGAAGCCAAATTTAAATGTAATTTAACTTGTGAGAGACCGAATTTAAAAAATCATATTTTTCCTAGCGCTCAAAATTTTAGTGCTTGTAATTAAAAAAAAAATTAACCTTTATGAATGAAAAATTTCACCTAAGTGAAATTTTATTTCGTTTTTCAAGGATCCGAAGTTTTGAAACTTCTCTTTTTTTATTTAAACTTTGAAAGCTTTGACTTCAAAATAAAATACCCAGGCTTTTAAAAATATTCCTTAAATTTTTCATGGTCAATCCATTTGAAAGTTTTCTGACAGTCACAGTCTTTCCCCTATTCGCCCTGGTTTCCCTTTTTTTAATTCCCATTTTTTCCCCTATTCTTAAAAAAGTTCCGCTTTTCTCTTTAAATATAAGATATCTGAAAATACAATATTTGAACTGCGCAAGAAATTCTCTGAAATTAGTAAATATACGAAAGAATTATAAGAACCATTGTTCGTTTTACAACTACAAAATTATTCTATTAAAAACTAGAATATGCTACCGCGCGTAGTAGAAATTTAATTTTTTTCAACTTACGAAATTATTTATTACAATTTATTGATTTAACTTATTTAAATTTTAATTTAAAATGGTATTAATTAATTCTTATAATTAAAATTAATTCTTTTGATACAGCTATAATATAGCTATAATAATAAAATGCATCTGTATAATATTGAAGCACTTGAATAAATTATTTATAAGTAAATAATCCAAAAAATAGAAAAATCCGCTGCAAAGTAGTTTGATGGGCACGTTCATATTATGTGGTGTATCTTGATTGTGATCATTTCATGAACACTGTACTTCCTCATAGAGAATTGTTTTGTTATAAAGAAATAACTCTGACGAAAATCAGACGAAAATATTTTCTATAATGATGATAAAAGACTGATATGATAAACTCCTTTATTGAATAAGAACGCAATATCTGGAAATGATAATCTATTGAATACTCATTTACTTAAAAAATTTATATTGATAGAAAAAGTTATATTTTCTTAAGTTGTTCTTTTGTAGCGAATATGACAAATTTTTAATTTTCGATTTCAGTATTGATATTAATTTCCAAGATTTTGCAATGATTTTTATATTACAGATAGAGTCCTGGATAAACAATTCTTTAAGTGGATTATTGAGCCAGGGGGGTTGAAATGGGTTTTTTGAATTGTAAAAGGAATTTCAGGAGATGGAGAAGGAGATTTTGGATTTTCAAAGGAGTCTGAGGGATGGAAAAGGGGTTTTTGGGTTATAAAAGGAGTCTGAGGTGGTGGAAAAGCAGATTTTGGATTGCAAAAGGAGTCTGAAGGGATGCAAAAGGAGTCTTTGGGTTGTGAAAGGAGTTCAAGGGGGTTGAAAAGGCTATTCTGGATTTTTAAAGAAATCTGAGAGGTTGAAAAGAGGGTCTTTAAATTGTAAGAGCAATCTGAGGGGGTGGAAAAGGTGATTTTGGGTAGTGAAACGAGTTAAAGGGGGTAGAAAAGGGGGTCTTGGATTGCAAAAGGGGTCCGAAGGGATGGAACAGGCAATCTTGAAATTTTAAAGGAGTCTGAGGGGATGAAAAGGGGTTTTTGAGTTGTAAAAGGAGTCTGAAGGGTTGGAAAAGGGGATTTTGGATTGCAAAAGAAGTCTGACGGGATGGAAAAAGAGATATTGGATTTTAAAAGGAGTTTGAGGCGATGGAGAAGGGAGTTTTGGTTTGTAAAAAAAGTCTGAGGGGGTAGGAAAGGGGATTTTGGATTGAAAAAGAAATCTGAGGAGATGGAAAAGGCGATTTTGGATTTCTAAATGAGTCTGAGCGGATGGAAAAGGGGTTTTCGCGTAGTTAAATGAATTCGAGGGGGTCGAAAAGGGGATTTTGGATTGCAAAAGGAGTCCGAAGAGATGGAACAGGCAATTTTGGAATTTTAAAAGTGTCTGAGTAAATGGAAAAGAGGTTTTTGTGTTGAAAAAGAAGTTTAAGTGGGTGAAACAGGGGATTTTGGATTGCAAAAGGAGTCTGAGGGTACGGAAAAAGCGATATTGGATTTTAAAAGAAGTCTGAGGCGATGAAGAAGGGACTTTTAGGTTGTAAAAAGAGTCTGATGGGGTAAGAAAGGGGATTTTGGATTGAAAAAATGAGCCTGAGGAGATGGAAAAGGCGATTTTGGATTTCTAAATGAGTCTGAGGGGATGGAAAAGGGGTTTTCGCGTAGTTAAATGAATTCGAGGGAGTCGAAAAAGGGATTTTGGATTGCAAAAGGAGACCGAAGAGATGGAACAGGCAATTTTGGAATTTAAAAGCGTCTGAGTAGATGGCAAAGACATTTTTGTGTTGTAAAAGGAGTTGAGGAGGTGGAAAAGGGAATTTTTTATTGCAAAAGAAGTTTGAGTGGATGGAGAAGAAGATTTCGGATTTTCGAAGAAGTCTGACGAAATGGAAAAGTCGATTTTGGATTTTTGAAAAGAGTCTGAGTTGCTGGAAAAGTGGTTTTTGGGTTGTGAAAGGAGGCTGAGGAGTGGAAAAGGGAATTTTGGATTGCGAAAAGCACCTGAGGGGATGTAAAAGGTAATTTTGGATTTTAAAAGGAGTCTGAGGGGATGGGAAAGGCGATTTTGGATTTTCAAAGGAGTCTGAGGGGATGGAAAAGGCGATTTTCGATTTTTGAAAGGAGTCTAAGAGTTTGGAAAAGGGGGCTTTTGGGTCGTAAAAGGAGTCTGATAGGTTGAAAAGGGGGATTTTGGATTGAAAAAGGAGTCTGAGGGGATGTAGAAGACGATTTTGGATTTTCAAAGGAGTCTGAGGGGATGGAAAAGGCGATTTTGAATTTTTGAAATGAGTCTGAGGGGATACAAAAGGGGCTTTTGGGTTAAAAGAGAAGTCTGAGGGGATGGAAAAGGGGATTTTGGATTGCAAAAGGAGTCTGAGGGGTTGGAAAAGGCGACTTCGCCTGCACCTTAGATTATTTATTGTTTCTTACTTATTTCTCATTTCTTATTGCTTATTATAATTTATTGTTCATTGTTCATTCCGCGTAGATCATAGAGGGTTTTCATACAGTTCAATAGATTCATTTCATCAACACGAATAAATTTTACACTTAAAATATTTGTGTATTTCAAAAATTGAGAATTTTCTTATCCTTTAAACGTTAAACAAATTAACACCTCTGTAAATATCATAATTTTGTTTCTTCATACAGGCCTGTTTTGGTAGAAATTCATGTTTTTTGGTTAAAAATGCAATTGTTTGATGAAAAATTATTCTGTTTTGGTTGAGCACTCAAATACGTTATTGAAAATTCGTCTTTTTTGGTTGAATTCGACTGTTTTTGATTTAAAGTTTATATCTTTTCTGTTTGAAATATCACCTATTATATTTTTCGTAGAGAATTCATTTTTTTGCTTGGAAATTAAACTGCTTGGTTGAAAGTTGAACTACTTTGTTGAAGAATTAATTTTTTTTGTTTTGAGATTCACCATTTTAATTGAGATTTCATTTCTTTTTCTGAAAATTTAACTATTTGGTTGATAATTTATGCATTTCGCCGATAATTCTTCTTTTTTAGTTGAAAATTATTGTTTTTGGTGAAAAATTGCATCCTTTTTAACTGTTTGTAGACTGTTTGGTAGAATATTAACTGTCTGCAACTGTTTGGTAGAATATTAATCTGTTTTGGTTGATCATTCAACTATTTTGTTAAAAATTCGTCATTTTAGTAGAAAATTAATGTTCTTGGTTGAAAATTCATCTTTTACGGTTGGAAATTCCATAGTTGGTTTAGAGTTTAATTATTCTGTTAAAAAGTCATCCTTTTTTATTGAAAATTAATCTGTTTTAGTTGTAGATTCAACTATTTTGTTGAAAATTCGTCTGCCTTGGTTGAATTCAGTTATTTCAGATTTAAAATTGAAATCTTTTCTGGTTGAAAAATCAACTATTATATTTTTCGTTAACAATTCATGTCTTTTGGTTGAAAAGTCAAGTACTCGATTGAAAGTGGATCTACCTTGTTATAAATTTATTTTCTGAATGAAGATTCATCATTTTAGTTAAAAATTCATTTCTTTGGTTGAACATTTAAATATTTGGTTCAAAATTTATTTTTAAATGTATCTTTTCAATTCGAAATTTCAACTTTTTGGTGAAAAATCGTATTTTTGGCAGAAAATTAATCTTCTTGTTCGAGAATTTATGTATTTTGTTGTAAATTCGTCTGTTTGGTTAGAAAATTCAAAGTTTTTGATGAACATTCTTTTGTTTATTGACTGAAAAATCTTTCTTTGTTCGAAATTCAACTCTTTTGTTGAAAATTCGTGTTTTTCGGTTGAATTCAATTTCTTGGTTGAAAATTCTTGTATTTTATTAGAAATTTCTCTCTTTTGGTGAAGAATTAATCTTCTTGGTTGAACAAACATCTTTTTGGTCGAAAATTCATCCATTTGGATAAAAATTCGTTTATTTTGTAAAAAATTCAATAATTTCACTTGTAATTTCAAGGATTGAACTCGCTTCAAGCTAATTCAAGTTAAAAATTTCTCCTTTGCGTCTGTTTGCACAAAAAAACACCACTGTCGGTTGCTAAGCTCGTGAAATTTTGGCTAGTAGATTTTTAGATTCACGAGTTCGGATCATTTTGATATTAAATGAGGGGCGAGATTCTATAACCGTCTATAAAATTTCCTCACTAAACGGCTTTGGCCCATGGACATTTTTCGAATAAGTTTTAAATCATAATTTTCAAAGTGCATATTCTTAGAGGAAATTTGATTGCGCCTTTTTTTCTCTAGTCAAAAAAGTTGTAGGTTTTGTGGTTTTCGATGTAAAACCAAAAAACCCCGTTTTTTAGAGAACAAATTTTTTTGTCTTTTTCTACTTCAACTCGCCCTAATTCAGCCAATTCTAAGAGATATAAGATATGTCCATTCTTGCATTATTTTTATATCAAATTAATGTCTTTTAAATTAATTAATTGAAATATTTTTAAAATCGATGCTTCTGTGCCAAATTATTCCATATTTTTATACCTTCAATTGTGACTAAGAAGTAATACTTCGTCTCGAGCGAAGTTGCATTTCCACGTGAACGCGTGGAGGTGATAAGGTAAGGACCCCTGTTCGTAACCCCCGACCAGTTCGTAACCCAGCTAGCGTATAAATTGATTTTTTATATAATACAATAGAAACTGTTGGCTGATGTGAATTTCTTTT
>JAUMHM010000089.1:7446686-7466815 GCA_032362435.1 Melikaiella ostensackeni | reverse complement strand
TGTTCGTTCAAATTCTTAATTATTTGATTAATGCATCCTTAAACTTGCTTTCAATGACATTTTCGATTGAAAATGGAATATTCTTTATGTAAGAAGGAAGTTTATTGAATTCTAATATTGCTTGAGGCAATCGAATAGGATTTTATTTTTTACAGCTTCTTAGTAGGTTACGAACCGGGAACTTTACCTTACATGCGCGAGAAGAAACAGGCCAAGCGGCCGAAAAAAAAACTCTCGTAACTTTTTTATGATGTTTCATTTCAAATAATTGTTCTCGTACAAAACGTATTTATATCCTTCTGAACATCTTTCCCACTTGAAGTTTTTTGTTGCTCAAAATTCGCTCGACTCCCCATGAGTTTGAAGATATGAATGCAGGATTTTTTCAATTTCTCAAATAAGAATTCAAAACTTTTGTTCAAACTAAAATATTCACATGTTGTTTGATCTACAACCCGTAGAACATCATTTTATCAAAAAATTTAAAAAATTAAAAAAATTGGCTGAAGATGCCTTTTTTATTCGAGAATAGTAAAACCAATTTTCAAAATTTAGGAGTAGCCTTTAGGGAGTAGAGTTTCGAATAGTGGGTAATTCTCAAGAACTTTTATTGTTATGTCTGTGAAACTTACTGTTAGTGGAAAACGAGCCACCGCACATTCGCTAAAACGTGTGTGCTGTAGGTGGTTTTCAAACACGTGCTGCAGATGCAAACACAAAGCCATGTTAGCACTGTTTGCGAGACTATTCACATTTTCACACGTAAACGGCGACTGATATCCCCAGAGAAGTTTAGTTAAACTTTCCTTACAGTTCTATTTCTCTTTGGTATTTTGAAACGATGTCCAAACAACTTCCTTCAACAACCCCTATTCAAGGCACTTTATTTTTTTTCAAATTAGTCATTTTAAATGATTCTGAAATATGCGAAATTGCGCTTCAAGCACTTAAATTTTTCTCAGAGAAAATGCTGGGGTTCTACTTTAATCTTGAAGTTGGATCAAAGTGATTTGCATCTGACTGATAGAGGAAACCAGTACGAAGTGAATACCAGTACGAACTGAATAATGGGGGAAAGTGGCTGGGTTTCAAAGCAAAAATTTAGTAGTATTTTTTAGAAATAGCAATATTTTAAAAAAGTTTCAGAATCAGACTTTTTACCACTTACTTGCTATTTTTGAATTGAAAAATTGAAAAATGTGTCTTTTACATGGCGATGAAAATTTTGTCCGCTGACAGATTATCAATTTTTAAAGAATTAAGTTTCTTTCACTATTCTTTCCCTGTTTCCTTCAATTCACCAAACTCTTGGCTTTAGAACTATCTAATGATTGATTCTTTAAATTTTTATCGAAAATAAATTTTATATTTGTTTGTGAAAAGTGTTAATCGACATATTGAAAAATAATCACTGTATGACTGTATGTTCAATCCAAAAGGACGTATTTTCTATCCAAAAAGACGGATCTTCAACAAAACAGTTAAATTTTCAACCAAAAAAGATAAAATTTCAACAAAATAGGTGAATTAAAAAAAAATAAACAACGAAAGAGTTGCATTTATAACCAAATAGTTGAACTTTCAAGCCTACAAAGATGAATTTTCTACCAAAAAGATGAATTTTCAACAAAATACATAAATTTTTAACCAAACGGTTAAATTTTCAACCAAGAAGATTATTTTCTAGCATAAAGACGAATTTTTGACAAAACTGTTGAATCCTCAACTAAAATAAAATAATTTTCAATCAAACAGTTTCGTTTTTGACCGAAAAGATTAATTCTCCAACAAGAAGACGAATTTTCTACAAAACACATAAATTTTTAACAAAAAAGATAAATTTTCAACTCAAATGATGAATCTTCAACCTAAAAAATAAGTTTTCTGTAAAGTAGTTCAACTTTCAATCCAGCAGATGAATTTTCAGAGAAAAATATGAATTCTCAACGAAATATGTAATAGTCGATATTTCAACCAAAAAAGACTTATTTTTAACAAAATACTTGAATCCATAACAGAAACAGATTAATTTTCAACCGAACAGTTTTTAAACATTTTTAAGCATAGAGATTGAATGTCTACCATAAAAGACGAATTTTCCACAAAATATATGAAGTTTCAAATAAATAGTTAAATTTTCTACCAAAAGAGATAAATTTTCAACAAAAAAACTAATTTTCAACAAAATAGTTACATTTTCAAGCAAATAAATGAATTATCAACTGAAATGATGAATCTTTGATCAAAAAAATCAATTCTTAACAAAGTATTGCAACTTTCAACCAAGTAGTTAGATTTTCAAACAAAAAAAGATGATTTCTAAATGAAAAATATAATGGTTGATATGTATTTTAATTAAAAACGATTTCAATTTTGAATAAAAAACAGTTGAATTCAACCAAAAAGGATGAATTATCAACAAAATAGTTGAATCCTAAACCGAAAAAGATTAATTTTCTACCAGGCAGTTGCATTTTTAATCATAAATAATTACTTTAAACCAAAAAAAAAAAAATTTCTACCAAAAGAGATTAATTTTCGAATTAAAAGGACGAATTTCAACAAAAAAATTCAATTTTCAACCAAATAATAAAATTTTTAACAAAAACAGATGAATTCTCTGCCAAAAATATAATAGTAGACTTTTCAACTGAAAATAATAAACTTTAAAACAAAAAAAGTTACATATTCTTATTGGTTTCTATTAATTTAGTTCGCATTGACAGAAGTTGGAACAGAGAAAAAGCGGAAAAGAGGGGAAAAGGGGAAACACGGTGAAGCCTGCGATAAATAAATAGAAATGTTGATAATTTGTTGACTCAAGGATAATAAATTAAAAAACATTAAAGTTAATTTGTAATGCTTTAAATTAAAGTATTATGTTAGAAAACTGGAAATTTTCTTTTCTGAAACTAATTTCATTAAGGTTCTAGATTTATTTAATGAGCAGAATTTATATGCATGTTCGTTCAAAGAATTCACAAAAATGTCGAAGATTTCAGAAAGATTTCAAAGATTTTATAAACATTTCAAGAAATCTTTAGCGATGACGAAATATTTCACAAAGATTTCAGAAGATTGCAAAATACTTCAAAGATTCCAAGCTAACGTTAACTTATTAAACTAAAATCTTACATAAATTATAAAATTCACAAAAATGTCGAAGGTTTCAGAAAGGTTTCAAAAATTTCAAAAAAAAAACGTTAACTTATTAAACTAAAATCTTACATAAATCAAAAAGTTCACAAGAATGTCGAAGATTTCAGAAAGAGTTTGAAGATTTTATAAACATTTCAAAAAATCTTTTGCAATTTCAAAATATTTCACAAAGATTTCAAAGACTTTATAAATATTTCAAGAAATCTTCCGCGACTTTGAAATATTCCACAAAGATTTCAAAAGATTGCAGAATACTTCAAAGATTTCAGACAAACGTTAACTTATTAAACTAAAATCTTACATAAATCGAAGAATTCACAAAAATGTCGAAGATTTCAGAAAGATTTCAAAGATTTCAAGAAATCTTTTCCGATTTCAAAAGATTTCAAATATTACATTATCATGACGCACAAGGCTCAGGTGGAGCGATGAGAGGGAGTGTCTCCTTTAACGCAGTTTGAACCTGCACCTAGAGTCAGGTGTGAAGACCAAAAGCTCACTGCGTTACACTTTTTTGTCAACTAGCAAAGCGTTTAACGCTCTGACTTAGGCATAACTCTCCATATCAAAGCCTAAGATGTTTACATAAAAAAAAAATAACGCGACTGTCGGGTGCTAAGATCTTGAAGTTGGGCAAGTAAATTTTTTGATTCACTATATTGGATCATTTTGATATAAAATGGAATATTAAATTGAGCTGCAGCATTTTCGTATCTCACGATTTACTGTGCTGTCAAAAGTTTTTAATTTTTAAAATGAGTTATTATTTTGGGAAGAAGCATAAAGGATTTTCGTTACATTTTCTGAGGTTCGCGACTAATTTAATTAAATGACTTTCTGGAGTAGATGGTGGATATATTCGTAATTAATTAAAGTCTTGATGAAACAGAGGCAGAAATTCAGACATATTTTAGAGTTTATTCTTTTCAATGTTGTTGGTTCCTCATTTTCACATCAATCTTCCTGCTAACGAGTTCGCAAACATTTTATTAAAACTTCCTGAAATATTCATTTATTTCAAGTTGTAGGAAATGTAACGATGCTAATTTCAGTTTTAAAACTCTGACAGCCGACTTCCTTCTAAATGAGAAGGCATGCAATTTTTCTTCTCTTGTTGCCTTAGTCCATATCTGAGGCGTCAAATATGACTGTATATTCAAATTTTAATAAGCAAATACAGATTGTGTATCATTATAATTAGAGATAAAAGTACTTAAGAGTGCTATAATTTCAATATCTATAATTAAAAGGGTCTTTATAATTATCCAATGCGGGCCGTTCAAAAATGATTCCCAACCAATCGATCGAATTTTAGCAGCAGAAATGTCAAATTACTTTTTCTTAATGGTGAAAATAAATAAAGACAAGATGTTGTGATCCAGAATAAAATTTCCAAGCAATCAATTTCTTGACTTCGTATATGCAGCACCTACACCACCATTTTCGCAAATACTCGTTCGTGGTAAATTCCATTTTCTGGAGGGATGTGTTCGGACATTAAAGTGGCATCAGTTGCGCTTCGATGCTTTCCCATCCCGATACCAGCCGTCAACTCGACATGACGATTGATGTGCAGAAAAATTTTGTACCCTTATCTCTTTCTCAAAAATCAAAAATAATAACAATATACAGGGTGTTTTTTTTATCTTGAGACATCGAAATATCTCAAGAAAGACTCATCCAACGAAAAAAATGTCCGTCATAAAAACTTTTTATTTTCAAGTGGGAAAAGCGACCCCGCAAAAAATTACCCAACACCCCACCCCCTGGGAGCGGAAGAAGAAAGGGAAACTTTGAAATTTCAAATTAGAATTTATATTTTTTATTTCAGATTCAGATTCTCAATTGAAAAATACGTAAGTTTTATTCGAAAACATTTTTTCGATTCGTGCCAGATGGCGATGCATTTGCGAAAAATTACATTGTTGAGTATTCAAGGAATGCGCTTCAAAACGAAAGATGAAAAAGACGTGTTGATTGTTTTCAGAAAAGCTATTCAATTGCGATCAATTCAATTTTTAACATACCCTCCACCCACCCAGGAAGAGGGTTAAAGTGGAGTAGAAAAATTAGAGAGGTCAATTTTTTTTTTAAGCGCAGACTTCTCATTTTGACTTCAGGTATGTAAGCAATCAATGAATTAACTACTTTTAGCGCTACCCAGGAACAACGGCGTGGACGTAGTAGTTGTCTGTTCCCTTTGGGGTGCTTTTTTTCGGTGTGTCCCCTTGCCTCTCACCATCAGGGTACTTGGTTCCCATGAATCCCCTCGCCTCTCACTATCGGGGTGCTTTTTTCGGTAAGTCCCCTGGCCTCTCACCATCGGGGTGCTTGTTTTCAGTGAATCCCCTTGCCTCTCACCATCGGGGTGCTTTTTTCGGTGACACCATCCACCTGCTAGTTTTCGATGAAAATTTTACATTAAGTTCTCAAAGTAGTGTCCTCTAACTCTGATGCACTTGTTGATCCGCGCTTGGAAACTTTGCACACAACTGCGGAGTGTGTTTGGTGTTATTTGTTACAAGCAGTCCTGATTCGCTGTTTCATGTTCTCCCGAATTGTTGGCATTTCTTGATAAACTAGATTCTTTGAATAAACCCACAAAAAGAAATCCGGCGATGTAATGTCTGGCAATCTGGCAGACCACTTTACCGGACCTCCTCCACCGATTCAGTACTTAACGCGCTATTGCGGTATAATGCGCTGGACAACCGTCATATTGAAACCACATGTTCTGTTGCACTTCCAAGCTCAGGTCTTCAAACAATGTTGGAAGTTCATTTTCCAAAAAGTTACGATATTTGTCACCGTTTGAATTACCATCAATAAAGTACGAACCGATAAGTTATTCTCCTATTACTCCAAACCAAACGTTGACAGACCAAGGACGCTGACGCTCAACTTCGCGCAATCAGTGTGGGTTTTCTACACTCCAATAATGCATGTTATGTCGATTAATCGTACCGTGGTACGTGAAAGACGACTCATCTGAGAACAATACTCTAGAAAAGAAATTCGAGTTCCCTTGTATCTGCTGAAGCGCCCATTGACAAAATGTCACTCGGTTCTAAAAATCATTGTCATGAAGTTCGTGATGGAGTGGAATATAACAGGGATGATATTTATTATGTTTTAATACCCTCGAAACACTGGTTAGAGACATTCCAGAATCACGGCTTAGTTGTCGAGTACTAACATGGGTGTCATGAGCGGCTGCGGCTAATATCGCTATTTCATTATTAACTCCAGTAATAGTTTTTTGACGATTCCTTTTTTTTTGCTTGTACTCTTCCATCAGTGGTGAATTTGTTTACAACCCAGTAAAAAGAAGCCCGTGACCGTACACAGCCTGGAAAACGTTAGTATAAAGAGTGACAGCATCTTCGATATTCCTGCCACTTTTTCCATTATTGAGAATCATTTCAATTTTCTCTTGTACAGATAAAGCTTCCATTGTAAAAGTAATGAGGTCAAGTGATGAGGGAATACAGCGACACCCTATTAAACCCAAACGATTGTAAGCAGCATAGCCAAACCACCCAAATCAAAGAAACTAAGACACCCAATCCAACCCAAAGAAATCGACCGTCTCTCTTTTTTATCTTCTGTAATGTGGCAGTTTTTACCTGCAAATTACTTTGTCTTGTTGTTGTTTTTAATTATTTGTAAACAGCTCCTCCTCTCTTGGAGGTAATATCCGCGAGAGAACGAGGCTCGATCGAGGGCCAACCAATTTGATTTCTTGTATTTTTTTTCTACGTTTTATTATTTTTTTCTTAGACATACTCTCATGGGCTTTTTATAGGGAGAAAGAGTTAGAGTCGTTTTTGCTGATTCTTTTTTTTTTTTTGTTTTCGTCATTCACCGAGATTTGAGAACGAGAGAGAAATGGAGGAAGGAGTGATTTCGCTTGGAGTATCAACTACCATCAAGGTTCGGCGGTACGGACGACGAGGAAGCAAGGCGGGTTGAAGTCGCGCAGGTACAGGCGCAACCGAAGGTTGTTCATCAGGGGGTGGAATGTGGACGCGACTCCCGCATTCCAAACCCTGTACCTGGCGCCATTGAAAAATAAATGAAAAATTCTGGGGAAATTAATTCAAAGTCTTCTTATTTTTTTGCTCAAATAAAATGAAGAAATAAGAATCTTCATTTTACTTTCGTTTGGAAGCGCGTTCCTTGAATAGTCAACAATATCATTTCTTGCAAATGCATCGCCATCTGGCGCGAATCTAAAAAAATGTTTCGAATAAAACTTACGTATTTTTAAATGGAGAATCTGAATCTGCAATAAAAAATGTAGGTTCTCATTCGAAATTTCAAAGCCCCCCCCCATTTCACCCCAGGGGTTGGGGCGTGGGGTGAATTTCTGCGGAGTCACTTTTCCCCCTTCAAAATAAAGTTTTTATTACGGACATTTTTTTCGTTGGATGCGCATTTCTTGAGATATTCCGATGCCTCAAGATAAAAAAACACTCTGTATAATGAGCAATAAAGTCTTTATACCAAAATCCTATTACAGGAAAAAGATGCAAATAATAGAGAAAGAGGTCAAGTTGATTTTTTGAAATATTGCAGAGATTGAGAATAAGGACAGCGATTTTGTGATTTTGGTAGAAAAATTCAATGTTGTAGGGCTTACGGAAACATGGTTCGAGGAAAGAGACTGGGAAAGTACAAGAAGTCAATTGCCGAGTAACTTTAGATGGGTGCTATAAGGGGCTACTAGGAAAAAGGGAAAAGGTAGAGCAAGTGGAGGAATCATGTTTGGGGTTAGAACGAATTTAGAAGCAGGGAAGGAGTTAAAAAGAGTGATAAGCGAGGGACAGGACAGGAGGGTTAAAGTAAAAAGAAAATGGCACAGAATAGTGGCAATATACAACGGAAGAGGAATGAAAGAGATTATAGAAAAATTTAGCAAGGAAAAGGAAGAAGAAATATTAATGATAGGGAGGGATTTTAGTGCAAGAATGGGAAGAAAAGTTAATACGTACTTGGATGGAGTAGAAGAGGTAAGGGACTTGAAAGATCAGATATTGAATGAGGAGGGTAGGCAACTATTAGAATTGGTAGAAGAAAGGAGGTGGTATGTACTCAATGGTAATAAGGAAGGAGACGAAGATGGGGATTTGACGTATGTAAGAAGCAACTCGTCGACAGTTTTAAATTACAGAATCATTAATATGGAAGGCTGAGAGAGTGTAAATAAAACAAAAGTGGAAGCTAGGATAGAATCAGATCACCATCCAATATGAGTGCACCTGAAAAGTAGAATGAGGAAGGATTCAATAAAGAATAAGGGAGAATTAATTGAGAAAGAAGCGTGAACAGAGAAAGCAAAGAAAAACTATTTAGAAATGACGAAAAGATTAGAGTTTAAGAAGATAATATCAAATGAAGCATGGAAGGAGTTAAAAGTGAAGGTTAAGAGCACCAGAATTCCGAAGAAAGTTAGGAATAGAACGAAGAAAGATGAAAATTGGACAAAAGTTTGGTGAGACAATGAATGTAAGAAAAAGAAAAGGGAAGTTAAAAAAAAGTGTAAAAACTGGAGGAAGGAAAAAAGGAAAAGGAAGGAGTATGCCGTAGCCAGAAAGAAATATAGGGATTTATATAAGCAAAAAAGAAGGAAATAAGAAGAATGAATTTAAGGAGGAAATCAGCAAAATTAAAACAGAAGGGGAGATTTGGAAGTTTATTAATAAAATTAGGAAGAAAAAAGATGGAATAGGGGATAGGATAAGCTCAGGTGAGAGAGAGAGTATTTTAAAGAAATGTTTTAAGGTCATAAGCCATAAGGGTTGGAGCCCAAAAATCGAAGTTTGTATTTTTAAAGAGCCCAAAAATCAGAGACCTGTTAACATTGAAAAATTCTGAAAAAGATTATTTTTCGGCAAAGTCATATCTTTGTGGTACAAAGGGGTTGCTTTTTGGTATTAAGGGCTGAAGCCCGAAAATCGCAATTGATATTCATGAGAAGCCCAAAAATCAGAGACTCTGTTAACATTGAAAACTTCTGAAAAAGATTATTTTTCGGCAGTCATATCTGAAGCCTGTAACAATGCAACACATCTTACACCGAAGAAAGAAGCAATGTTGGTTTGATTTTGGTACAATGGGGCTGCTTTTTGTCATTAAGCGTTGGAGCCCGAGAATCGCAGTTGATATATATAAGAAGCCCAAAAATCAGAGACTCTGTTAACATTGAAAAATTCTGAAAAAGATTATTTTTTGGCAGTCATGTCTGAAACCTGTAGTGCAGCAACCCATCTTACACCGAAGGAAGAAGCATCGTTGGTTGAATTTTGGAATTTTACGCTCGCGAAATTACACAGATAAATCAGTTATTAATTATAGTAACTTTAAATTATCCTTAAACTTAAAATTTGTGAATGTACTTCAATGCATAAAGTTGAAATAATTAATTTTAAATAATTGAAACAACTTAATTATAAGAAGATTTTTAATGCAATAGCTCCTCATGTTTCAAACCTTCTAGAAACTTAAGTGTATAGAAAATTATTAGAGATCATCAACGTTTCCCGAAGGTTAAATTTCTAGAAGATTCAAATGCTTCTAGAACTAGAAGCATCGAGCGAGAAATCGTCATTCCCGAAGGATTTTATGCGATCGTTTCTGTCTTCCTGCGCGGATGTCAGCTGATGTGTCGAGCGGGTCGAGCCGTCTAAAAGCCACCGATGGATGTTTCCTAGCATAATCATTGGAGATCATGTCCTGTATCAATGCTTTTTTCTTTATGTCTCGAGCCTTCTAGAAAATTCGATTGAGACAGAACTGAAGACATGTTTTTTAGGACTCATCTTTTTCGGGAGTTATTTTGGCACCAACCAGAAACTTTTTAGCTCTGACAATTTTTTTCTACTTGAGCGATTAGTTTAATTTTGTAAAGTTTTTGTTAGCATAAGTATAAGATTGATGTTAATTTTGTAAATACGTATAATCACTGATGTAACAGACATGATCTGCATATTTTTAGGTCCTAGTGTCTAAAATAAAGCATTTTATATACAATTCAGGTTATTAAAAACGCAGTTTTATGACTTTTTTATAATGAATGAGGCATATATATTATCCATATATGTATTGTGTGATGCGAAATAAAGAGTGTCGTGCGATATGACAATTAGTTGCTTTCCGGTGATTCTGGAGGTTTTGCATTTCCATTCATCTGTCTGCTTTTTTTTCGTTTTTATTTCTCCTTTCCTCGCCTTTCTCCCTTACATTTAAAGCGAGACTTGAACTGCACGTGGTATAAAATTACTATACCTGGTACTGGAGCTAAAGCTGTAATTGTACCTCTTGTGACTTGAACAGTCCTACAGAAGGGACAGCCATTCTGGATCGCTACTCTTTACGAGTTCTTAATGCCCATTATTAACACGTACTTTTTTCGCTTCTAAATGTTACTGTCAATAAGTAGAAACCATTGATTAATCTACTTCCATAATCTATCTGCCCCGTTTCTAAAATATCTACTCAATGTCCACCACGGTGTGGCTGAACCAACTTATCATTGTGCATGAGATTTTTCTATTGATTATAGTTCCCTGACATCTCACCAGGGGTATGTCACGTAATTGTAAAACTTCGTGCCTATGGCGGGAATAACAAACAATGGCGCTGCGATCGTCACTCTATACATTTGAATTGCAATCACTGCAAGGCGCACTAAATTTTTCTTTTTTTTATAAAATTTTAACGGTCTTCGAAGTTTCTCAAGACTAATTTACAATCCAAACTGTTTAGTTTTTCAGTTCAGCACTATCCTAGTAACCTCAGTGAGTTTGTCAGGTAATATATTCATTGATTGATACTGAATATATGTAATTACCTTTTCACAGAGCAAAATTTTGAAATTTCAAAATTGATTTCTAAATCATTATAACTCCTATCGACTTCGTTTCTCACCTTAAAATTGTTTGATGTTTCAAATTAATTTTTTCAAAAAAGTCAGGAAGTAGTTGACTTAATTTGGACGAAAGTAATTATTAAATTTTTCACTCGATTTTTTCCTGAAAAAATTAATTTTGAAAAAAGCAAAACTTTGGGGCAAGAAACGAAGCTGATAGGTGTTGTTATTATCTATAAATCATTTTTTTAACTTCGTAATTTTGCTTCGTGATAAGATACCCTATATTATCTATTCTTTTTTGAAGTAAACATATAAAATAAATAACAAGTTTGTATTCCATATATTTTGTAGGAATTATTGTTTCTTATGGCTTTTATTTTTATTGTTTATAAAATTCTGTTCTTATTTTTCTGCAATTGTAAAATATATTGAAATTGTAAAATCGACAGTATTGAAAAAGATCAATAAATGATGGTATAATACAAACCACCTGTAAATTTTAAAATCTCGACAGTTTCTCTTCGTTATTTTTTATAAAATCTTGTTTTTATTGTCTTGCAATCGTAAACTATACTTATATAGGTATTGAAGAATAAATAAATTTTCACTTTAATGTTCCCTTATTGCCTGTATTGACCAAAAATATAAAAAATTAAAATCAACCTATGAAGCTCGAGTAGAGGTTATGTTATTGTGTTTACAAAATTTCACCATAGAAATTGAACTACTTACCGGCATAACGCTTCCATCATTATCTAAAACCTGTTTCTCCCAAACAATATCGGTCTCTAACAAATATTTTTCGCAAACGACTTGTCCAGATTTGCACAAAAAATCACTTTCGTGCTGTAGCATTGCACGCTGATGTACCTGAAGTTCTGAACGTTCAAATGATCGAAATATATTTGCCCAATTCTATTTTATCTAGAAATATTGTTTCCACTGTAAAAAAATATGCATCATAAGTTTTTTTTATAACTACATTACTTCCAGTGAAACAAATCCTTATTATTGCACTGTTTATAGCTTAAAAATCAGTTAATGAAAAATTTCGTTCATTGGAACGTTCAGAACTTCAAGCACATTGCACGTTGCCACTGTTCAACACAATTTTTCGGTACTGAAAAGAAATGGAACTTCTCTTTGTTTGATTTCTTTGATTTATACCCATAATTACAACTGGGTATTAGCCAGAAACTACCGCCAATTTTTATTCAAAGTGTGTTCTTAAAACTTCTAAAAATAAAGAAATATTATACGCTCAGGGTTGTATTTACCTTTGATGCCGCCCTAGGTTACCCAATGGAAGGGCCGCCCTTTGTAAATGCTAATTTCCCTAAGATGCAATGCACTAGGTAAAAAAAAAGGTTACGTGAACACGTAAAAAAACTACATAATTGTAAAGGTACTTATATTATAACTTCATTAATTTGTTAAAATAATGTTAACAATACATTCGTAATATGGTATACCGATTACAACAATACTCGTCGCACTTTTTTTTCTGCAAACTCCGTAATAATATTTTCATAGTCTATTTTTTGCAGAAAAGAAGCTTCGATGAAGAGAATTGCAAGATAATTTAATCTGTCTTCGCACATACTCGATCGCAAATAGTTTTTTGCTCTAGTTAAGGCTGAGAACGAACGTTCTCCTGAACAGTTCGGTATAAGCATTGATAGGTATATGCGTAGTGCTATGTTCACATTAGGATACACGACCGTAAGCCCTTTTTCATACAACATGGTAGATAGATCAGTTGCTGAGATTTTTTCAATTCCAATTGATATCAAGTGTGCACTAAGATGTATGCATTCTGCCTCCAGCTCCTCTTCCAAATCATCAGGATAGAAAGACTTCAAGTTCTGACAGCTTTTTTTAATATCTTCTGGTTGTTTAGTTTGCAGCAGTGTTAAAAACTCAAACCTGTCGCATAACACCTCGTACGCTTTGCGTCGTCTCTTTAATTCGGCTTCTAATCGATCTATGATAAAAATAAATGCATTTATTCTAACCTTATCTTTACGAGAATATATGCTCTGTTCCTTTGGCTTCGTCAAAGTGCTGCTTCCGTTTTAGCTTCCTTGAAGCGTGATATTTGTACGAAATCTGTTTGCAGACCTCTTTCGCTCTTTCTTCATATGTATCAAACAGTGCCCGTAGCTTACTAACGTACTTTACTAAAGAGTGATATAATTCAACTACCAGTATTAGATGACAAACTTAAGCTTGAAGCGCTTTCCTGACGGCGTCAAGTATTTGGAGAATGTCATTATTCCAAAGAAGGGCATTCAGACAGTTTTCTAGGCTATTGAAAGAATCGCGTAGTCCTAAGACCTACTGACGTGTATCAGGTTTCTCGCATTTATCATTACCAATTTGAGACAAAGAATTCAAAATTTCACACCACGATTGACACACACTTTTACAAGCTTCGAATTGATCAGACCATCTAGTTTTCGAAAGATTTTTCACAACAGAAGAGTTGGGCTTCAGATTAGATTGTAAAATTTCCCACCTGTGTGTTGAAACTGAGAAAAAGTTGTAAAGCCCTTGCAAAATACTAAAGAAATTTACTGCCATTGTACAGCTCTTGACAGTATTCGTTCCGACCAGATTAAGAGAATGTGGTGAACATGGAAAATAAATAGCTGTGGGGTTCAATTCTGAAATTCTCGCTTGAACACCTGAATAAATCCCTGACATATTACTAGCATTGTCATATGACTGACCGCGACAGTTTTTTATATCTAAATCATAACCAGCTAAAACATCTAAAATCGTTGTAGCTATCTCTTCTCCTTTGTGACCACAATTAGGAATAAACTTTAAAAAATTTCTTTTGGTAAACCCTCTTTAGATACATACCTCAATATAAAAGTTAACTGGTCAATATAAGCTAAACCTGGAGCCGAATACGCTAAGTGAACATTATTTACATTCCTTTACATTATTTACTATTTCAAATAGAATACGGTTCCCTAAAATAGAAATATATTCCTCACACACCGAAGACGAAAGGTAGGATGTTGTTCCACTACCTTTATTTGCAAAAAGCTCAATGTGTTCCGAAAGAAAAGGGTCAAATTCAGCTATTAGTTCTAGAGCCATGATATAATTTCCCGATCTCAAGGAACCAAATTTTTCCTCAGTTCCCCGGAATAGTAGTCCTCGTGACGCTAATGCCTTCACAGTTGCTACTACACGTTTCAAAACATTTCTCCAATAGTCAATTTCCTTTTCTGATTGATAAATAAAAGCTTCATCGATTCGTTAAATGATCTTTTTTTTATTCAAAAATGACATGCTAGTGTCCCTGTGCTCTGCTCTGCAAAACGCTCATGCTGTTCTAAACGGTGAGAGGCGTTTTTCCAATTGTTGAATCTAGCAGTTAGTAAATTTTTTTTCTTTCAAAGTTTACATGGTCCACAAAAAACAGCTTTTGTACTTTTTTAGTAGATCAATCACTTCCGATTTTGTGTTTCTCCATTTTTTAGTATTCGAGTAAAGAACGATTTTGACATATATCTTGCTTGATTTGTGTATTAACGCTTTGACTCGGAAAAATTAGCATCCATATTTTGTTTGAATCCATGTTCAATTAAATATTCAAAAGTGTTTTCGTTAATTATCCATTCAGCTGGATCATCGCTTACGCATAGATTTATTATATTAAATTTTTCAAATTCGACCTGATTATTATTAGAAGGCTGATTATTGAGATGTTTGGGATTTTCATTTTGAGGCAGGAAAGCATTTTGCTCTTGATCTTTTAAGAAGTTGTCAGTGGTATGAGAATCATTTAAAACAGTATCTTGAGGATTTGGTGAAGAAATGACTTCAAGAAGCTCTATATTGAAAAAGAGAAAAAAATTAATATGACAGAAAATTTAATCTCATTCAGTCGGTATATTTACAATGAAATTCAAACCTTAAAAATTATTACGACTTACGTTCAAAATCTACATTCTTGTCAAGAAATGTTTACTATAGTGAAGAAAATCTACAAACTTTTTACTATACCATCAAGGGAACTTTCGGACCGTAAAATTATTTGAAATTATAGAAAAATTCAAAAGAAACAAGTTGTGAATAAGCAACCTACATACAATTGCAAATTACAAGAAAAAACGTAGAATGAGGGTCAAATGAATAGGAGTAAGAAAGAATGAGGAAATCAGTTCAATTAATCAATTTACGTTTTGAGGCATTCTCTTATAACTTGCTTAAGTCGCTCAATTTATTTGAATTTTCTGTAGAATTTGGTACTTTCTTTGTTGAGACAAAATAATCTAATTTTCTAAACTTTGCTATGTGCTTATCCAAACTTTCAGCATTTTCTTTTGCTTTCTTTCGGTATTCACAGCCGCTTAATTTAACTCTTTTACTAGACATAACCTATAATTTCGAAATTAATATTATAAAGCGAATACAATCTAATAATTAAACGAACTTACCTAAGTGTAATTCTATTATAATTGTACGCAGTGCCTCCTCCGAAAGATCACTAATGGTAGAACCCCGCCCCAGTGCCCTTTATGCCACAAGGTTTACAGTATTTTGAAACTTTCGCACTATACACCATTTCATGGTCCTAGTGACTAGTCTGTCCGCTCGGTCCAGTTCCTCATTTTTTGAAGTGTTTCCGTACTTTCTGAAGTTGGGATTATCATCAGATAAAAAGGGAATCCCTAAGGGTGGGAGTGATCTTTCGGAGGAGGTGCTACGTACAATTATAATAGAACTTCGCTTAGGTAAGTTCGTTTAATTATTAAATTGTACTTCGCGCCTCCTCCTTTAGATCACTAATGGTAGATGTTCAAAGGAGTACGAAAAAGGTTAGTATTGAACTGTAATTTATAATAAAGAAAAGTAATTATTGAATTATAGAAGTAAATACATTGAAATATCACTTGAATGTGTGAATAGAAATGAATACATTGAAACGTCATTCAAACGTGTGAATAGGTCAGAAACTGTATGAAACAGAAAATTTGAAATCTTCAACTCCATTTTGAGTTCAAGATCGTCTTTGCAAAGCTCTCAGCCTTTGGTTCTATTTTCCGATTGTAAAAGCGGGCAAAGGTCTGGGATGCTTCTGTCCAGCCTGCTGTTTTTTTGATAAGGTCGATGCTTACGCCTTTATTTTTGGCTGTAGACGTCGCTGCGTATCGAGTGGTGTATGCTGAGAATGTTGAAGAATTTATACCACTTTTTTCCAGGACAATTTTGATCCACCGACTTAGAGACTGTGTCGAAATCGCTTCATGAGGTTTCTTCCACGAGATAAAAAGGTTTGTTGTTTCGTTTCGAAGGTGACCTGTTCGTTCTAGGTATGTGTCAAGAGTCTTGGCTACACAAATTGTAGGATCTTCTGAATAGAAAGGTAAGATCAAATTTGGCTGCAAGTTTTTGGGTGAAGATGTCTTTAAGCGAGCAGGGATTTCAATTCAATATGTTCACTAGTCGTCACCACGTTTCTAATGTCTATCGCTACGAGAGTCTGCATTGGTTGACCAGTTGTGCGGGCTAGGAGTGTGGCGAGTTTTCCCGAAAGTTGTTCCAAAGATATTTCTTTACTTGGAAACCACTTTGTAGTGAAATTCAATACAATTTGTGGATCCCAGGCTGAACTGTATTTAGGTAAGGCTGGTTGAAGATTGGACGTGCCTTTACAGAATCTTTCTATGTCTGAGTTTTCTCTAATCTCTGGTCCAAGAATCTGTGCTTCTGCTGATCTGATGGAATTAAGAGTACCATATGACGCTCTGTTCTCGAACTCATTCGTAAGGAATTGCAAAACTTGACTTATTGCTGCCGAAAAGACTTCAGTATCATTTGAGAGGCAGAACTTCCACCATTTCTTTAGTCCGACTTCGTTTTGACGTGAGGAAGATCCCGCTAATGAAGCGATGTTAATTTTTATCGTTGCTGAAGACATTCCCTTTAGTGTGTACGCCTGTTGGAGGATATTCCCCACACCAGGGAAAGCTGACGCCAGAGTGGATGTAGTTTCCTATCAGAGAAAGATAAAAGATTAAATTGTGGTTCAACAATCAAGGGTTTTCTTTCGTACATTTCCACACATCGAGGGAACCAAGGTTGACTTAGCCAGTTTGGAACTATTAGGATTCCCCTCGCTTCCTCGTTGTCAAACTTTTTTAAACCTTTTGGAATGATAGCAAAGGGGGGGGAAAGCATAAATGGAATTTTCACTCCAGTTCATCGTGAATGCACTAATTGCAACCGAATTTGGATCTTTTTTCCAAGACACATAATTACGGCATATTGCGTTTGCTCTACTGGCAAAAAGGCTGATATCAGGAAATCCAAATGTTTCACAGAGAAGCTCGAAGACTTCTTGTGATAAGCTATATTCAGTGTAATCTTCTACACGTCGTGACATCTTGTCTGCGACCGTATTTTCCTCTGATCGAATGTATGAAGCGTGAATCTAGAGGTTCTTACTCTCACACTATTTCCATATAGCCTTGGCAATTTTGCTCAAGTTTTCGAACTGGATGCCCCTATACGGTTAATATGAGCTATGGCTGTTGTATTATCTATCCGAAGTAATACATCGCAGTGGTTTGAATGTTTAGCAAAAAATTTCGAAGCAAAGGAGGCCGCTTTGAGTTCCAAATAATTTATGTAACATTCGCGTTCGTAAGGCTTCCAGAAACCCTGAGTCGACTCTTTACCGCAGGCTGCTCCCCAACCTGTAAGTGATGCGTCTGAAAAGATTTCTTTCACGAATCGCGGAGTAGTTATTGGGTTTTATACATGTAGAACATTCACTTCCACCAAGACAAGTCCTCATGCACTTCTGGGCTTAAAGTTATGATTGCCTCGAAATTGTCATTATGACTTTTCAGAGCGAGGAATTTTTCCTTTTCTAAGTCTTTCGTATAAGCCCCACCGTATCTTGCGGCTAAGCAGCCGGATTTTAGACTACCTATTAGAGAAGCAGACTCTCGAATTTCACATCGAGTATTACCTTGAATTTTTGTACTTAGGTAGGAATATTCATCCTTTTGTCCTCTGGCAACTGAATTTCCATTTCAATGGAATTAAGTATGAGCCCCAAAAATTTTATTTTTTGTGTTGGCTCTAACTGACTTTTTCTTTTGTTAATAATAAAATCCAATTTTTCTAGAATGTAAATTGTGTTCTGGATACTGTTTCTACATTTTCGCTCCGTGCACTCAATCAGAAGAATATCGTCAAGGTAATAACAGATGTATAACCGCGACTTTTTAGTAGAGTCTCTACTGGATGCATCACCTTCGTAAATACGTGAGGAGCGGTATTTAGACGAAATGGCAAAAATTTGAATTCATATGTATCCTCTTTAAACCTGAATTTCAAAAATTTTTTTGAACATTTCGCGATGAGAATGAGATAATAGGCATCTTTTAGGTCTAGTGATGCCATGAAACAATTTGGCTCCATGAAATCTCGTGCTATATGAACGTCTTCAATTTTGAAGTGTTAAGTTGAAAAATATTCATTCAGATTTTTTAAGATAAAACGACTCGAATCGTCGGGTTTTGGGGTCAAGAAAATATTAGAGAGGAATTGATCGTCACATTCTGTACATTTTTGTATCGCACCTTTTGATAATAACTGATCAATATGATCTTTTATTAACACCTCTTCTTTTTTCGACCAACTTTGTTCCATACGTTGCGTTGTATGAATTGATTAGGAGGAGTGATAAAGGGAATGGTATAGTATAGTATTTTGGCTGCCCCCTCATCACCATCTGACGGTATGGTGCCTGACGCGGTGGACCATTCAAGTTTTTTGATATTTTTGGTAGAGATGCAGTTGGCTGGGATTTTTTCACCTGCTTTAAATCTTTTAAAGACTTCTCTCAAGATTTTGCAGATTTGAGCGTTCCACCGAGATCTTTATCAAACACCCATTCACCTGCTTTAGTTGCGTTTAAAGTTTCTTTGATCGATATTTTGATATCCCGTTTTAGCAATGGCTCCAAAAGAGAGGCTTTCATTTCTGCGTTGAGCTTCGGTGGCTCAAGCAAATTGAAGTTCGCGGGAATTGCGTATTTCTCAACAAATTCTTTCATTTCATCCTCAGGCAGCCCTTTCTGTGAAATGTCGTTCCAACGAACCAAAATGTCAACATGGATTGGTGGGCCTTTTTTGGTATCAGAATCCAGCCGCTTCCCGATAACTTTGAGAAGTTCAGGATCCAGAGGTACAGAAGAATCGTCCAGCTTATTCTCCAAAGTATTGGCGGCTTCTTCTGGTTTTTCTTTCAAGATATTGAGATCATTTCGATCTAAAACCCCCTCTCTCTCAATCGGCTGGAGGTTATCTTGTGTGATTATGGGTGAAGAATTGATCCCTTCCCTAGATCCTTTATCAGATGAGTACGTACAAGAATGATGGGGAGAACGACTTCTGGATCTTTTTGTGAACGACTCATATAAGGGATCTCCCCGTATGTACCTTGAGTATCGACTTGGCGATCGACTTCTCGACTCATGAATACGTTTGTATTTATTATATCGCGACCGCCGAGATGAATCACTTCGTGATCTACATCTATGTTGGCACGAAGAGCGACTATGTGCTCTACGTGTATGCCAAGTGGGAGAACGATTGAGTGATTCGCACCTCCGCCGGCTCCAAGAATGGCTGTGTGATCTTTGTTCGTATCGTTTTCTCGAAGTTCCTTCATGTCGGCTGCTTCGTGGCGCCTCGTATCCTGAAAAAACACATACCTGTTTTCGGTTGTCTCGCCCAGTTGATGTTTTGAATTTTACAGGTTTTCCGATCTTGTCCTAACCTCCAATAAATGTCGGATGGAAAACATTTTTTTCTATGGGAAGGTGTCCCTATCTCAACATAAATGTTTGTATGTGAGAAATATGTGCATTATCTTAATAAAAACATTTTTTTGTTGAGGAAACTTGTTCCCTTAGTTAACAGTTCATAAAAAGTTCCAACATTGTTGGAATGTTTGTTGTCTTCGAGATAACCCTGAAAAATTTTTAGGTTATATACTTACTATTTTGCTTCATACGCTGAATTTCTCGTTCTTTCGCCTTCAATTTTCTTTCTAATTCAAA
>JAUMHM010000089.1:7422201-7434006 GCA_032362435.1 Melikaiella ostensackeni | reverse complement strand
TTTCCTTCTCCTCCTAAACATCCCGTACCCAAATTTACCATACAAACTCCTTCATCCCCAGTAGTGAAACGAGACCATAACCGAACGAGTTACGCTTACCCCGAAAGGGATTTGGCTTAATGGTATAATAATAATAAAAAAATAAGTCGTAAACTAGATACTAGAAAGAATAGTCTGTGATGCAAGAGTGTGTTGCATGTTGTACTCGTACATAGAGAGAATGAACAATTTCAAAGGGCGTAAAGCCAGGTAATTGATAATGTTTCACTACCGGAAGATCCTGCCTAGGCATGCTGATAGTTTGACTGAATATCGATAGCTCTTCCGCCCGATCAATCTCGCTTGGAGATTCTTGCTTGTCTTCCTGAGACTCGACATCGGCATCAGTACTCGCTTCCGGTTGCTGCTTTCTCCTGCTCCTGCTCCTCGATGACTTCGTCTTAATCTCAACCTAATGAGCGAAACGAAATTAAATTAATGTCGGATATCCAACAACGTCAAGACGAATCACCACTAGGTACTTCTACAAGAATAACTTATTCAAAAGAGACTCCAAATCTAGCCTCAATTTATCATCTCTTTTACTATGAAATTGAATTTAAAAAATAAATTTGGTACCGTAAAATGGGGCTAAGCAGCGTATGTGGGGGAAACCGGCTCACCCACAAATTTATTTTTTATAATTAATTATCTCTTTCTCTGAATAACAAATTTTTAGATTAAACTCATTTTCAAATGTTGTTTGGTGCAGTTTCTTCAGTTATAACGAATAAAAAGTGGATTCGTATAAGATTCTCAGTTTTGGAAATTTGGTTAGGCTGTGTAACGAAACTTGCGAAAAACTTGACTAGCAACATTTTGTGAAAATGTGTGTAATAGCTCATATTTTCTAGCACCCAAACAAGATTTTTGCGAATTTTCACATGAATACTATATGTTTTTCGTCCTGCAGAATGATTTTTGTAAGAATTTTGGTTTTGGTAGGGAAAAGCGGCTCATATTATTTTGTTATAAACCAATCGAAAAATTGTTTCTTTTAATAATCACTTCGTTTAAGAGATCAAAAATACCTTTTACAACGTTTAAAAATTAGGAAATGAGGATCAGAATCAATTTGGTTATGTTCAAAGTGTCAATGAGCAGATTATTAAACGTTACCGTAAGTTTTAGTAACTTTATTTGCTTCAAAATCATTAGAAAACTTATAAATAATAACTTTTTCTGTATAGTTTTCCTTCCAAGTACTTTTTTTTTACTTTTTTATGAGTGAGCGACCTAGCTCCGTGTAGTGGAGTAAAGTCGCCCACATTTCAACAGATGATAAATAGTTGTTTGTGAATTAAATGCATGTTTGTGTTTTATAGTATGGAAGAGGGTCAGATAGAGATAATATTTGAAGGATCAATACTTAATTTAAATTCCTTCTTACACTTTATTGTAAGCCCGAAAAAAACGAGCCACTTAGCCCCATCTCACGGTACTCTTGAAAAAAGAAACATGAATCATTTGAATTTAGGTAAATTAAATTTGAGACAGGAGAATGATTGATGTAACATGGATCATAATTAAGGTACTTCAATTAAACTTGATGGTTAGGTCGTAAGAAACAGCAATTGAAAAAAAAACAGCAATGTAAAAAAGATCATTAACGAAATAGTAAAGTTTAAAATGCTTTCTCGGCAAAAATGAGATCCTCGCAGTTTCACACATCCATGAAACGTTATGGCGTTGATAGAAGCAAAACAACTTTTAAAGATTCAAAGGTTTCCAAAAAATTCAAACGAATTTAGAGAATATTTATATTTCTGAGTTTTCAAAGGAACTAAAGGAATTTCAAAATACTTGCAGAGATTTTGAAGAAATTCTAAATATTTTGAGGACATTAACAGAATTTCATGGAAAGCTAAAATGAAAATGAAAATACTCGAAGTTAAACATTTCCAAAGTGTAAAATGGCAAAAAAGTTTAACTCAAAAAACCTTTGAAATTAATAATTAAAAAAGTATTTTAAAGCATATTTCAAGAGATTTTTATTTTTCAATATTTCAAGAGATTTTAAAGAATTCCTAAATATTTTGAAGTTATTTACAGGCTTCCATCGTCACTTTAGAGTATGGGTTAGTATGGAAATCATTGGGCTATCTAGTGAAAATTAAAAATGTGAAATTTTAAGATTTTTTTCAAAATTAAGTGATTTTTTAACAATTTTTTTGAGAGGTATGTAGTCGAAAGACTAAAGCATTTGAAAATTAAACATTCTAAATTCTGTGCTTTGAAATTTAAATAATTCAAAACGTACAATAACTTTAATTAAAAACTTTAAGATTGAAGAATATTCAATTATAAACAATATAAATTGAATAATTTGTTTGGTGTTAAAGGGTTGACGATAGTGTGAAACTCTTCCTTCGCCAATATAAATTTTTAATATATACGAGTATTATTACGAAAATTAGCGTTATGCCCCGGAATTGCCAAACAAAATTGTGTAATTTTGGGAATTTCAGGATCAGTTGCAGTATTCGAACTCATTGCAAAAAAATTTCAAATTTTATCATTACAAGATTTTTCGAAAAAATTAGAATCCTTTTCTTTTTTGACTTGTAAAATTTTTCCAAATTAACGAATTGATCGAAAAGTTTCGATTTATGAATCGAAACCTTTTTTTCTATCAAATATTGAACAGTTCTTTCGATATTTTCATACTCGAGTTCAATATGTCTTTTGAAATCTAAGCATTCAAAAACTTCAAATTCTCGAAGCGATTCTGAACATGTTCTTAAATATTTCAAAGCTAATTGATAAGCCCCCATCACTCGGTTTTCGAAAATTTGACAAATTTAGTATTTTCCCTCATTTTTCATTCAGAGAGAATAGTTTTAACATTCAATGTCATGAATTTCAATTTGATTTGTTGTTCCAACAATTCGGAAAGTTCTTGACTAACAAGTAAACGGAACATTGTAAATACTCTGAATGTAGGCGAATTGTCCTTGAAAACATATATCGAATGTCGACTAGTGCTTTCGATTGCTGTCCTGCGCCATGATAAATATCGATAAATCGGCCATTTTTCAATGTGGCGGTCGTGATAATTATGGCTCAGGACAACGATTTAAAATTGAAAGCGCTACTATACATTTATATCTTCAATCTTTGATTTTCGAAAAAATGCCGGAAAATCGGGACGTCGTCAAACACACGAAAAATCGGGGCATGTCCCGAGAAATCGGGACGTCGGAACTTCAATCCCATGTATTTGGTGCTAATGTTTATGCACTAGTCTTCGGCGCCAGGTTGATTTCACGTCACATCGTGAAATAATAACTAATTGATTCTTGGCCTTTAATTTTTGGTGGGATATTTGTGAAGAGAGGAAACCTGCAATCACTAGTTTGCAAACCCTAAATCTCAAAATTTTGTATTTAATCATAAACTTTATGAAAATTATGAAACAATTGGAAAATATAATACAGATTTTTTTGGAAATGAAATATCATTTCGCGTTTTTTACAACGATTCTTGATTGAATTTGATTTATACAAATTGTAGGACTATTTGATTTAAATATATAGAATATTAAAAGCACTGTTTTATAATTACAGTTCTGATAAGTTTGTGTCATTATTCTAATGATTCTAATAACAGTTAGTGCATTATGTTCATTATATAACTGATTAGCTAAAAGAAAAATCATCTGATCATAATCACATGATTCTATGATAGAGTAGGAACTATAATTTTCTGATTCTATGTCAGAACCTCACTATTCTTGTGACTGGTTGTGTATACAATTACGAGTAATAAAAAACCTGTCTGGCTTGATTGCCCGTCGTTAATTTTCTTGTCACTTTATATAACCTTTGAATTCAAAACGATAATTGTGGCGCGATCTAACAGTCATATTCAGAAATGTTTAAGCAGAAAATTCGAATCAAATGGTAATTTAAATTTAGCAAAAAGTGTATAATTTCTGTAATGTTTCTGGGGATCTTTGAATATTTCATTCATAAAATACTAAATAAACATATAAATAACAAATAATAATTTATTTTTTATATAATCTCATAAGATCGGTAAATTATCGGGTGATGTTATCAATGCCATATAGTTCACAAAATTTCTAGATGGCACAACGCGCCAAAGACTATTTTGTATAATCGAAATATTGGCGGGAATCTCAAATATTTACTAAATCATGCTTCAAAATTACAGTGGTCACTGAACTGGGAAATGAGTGGGAATTTTTTGAGAACGGAAAAAATAGAAAACCTTAAGAAGTTGAAATTTCAGAGTCCTAAATTTAAAGTTTGAAAGTTACAAACTAAATTGTTCCATTTTTAAATGTTTAATTTGTAAGTGAAAGTGTTGAATTTTGATGTACATATAAATAAAAAATGAACAATTATTGATTTAAAATTACTGAAAATTGAAATGATTCGACTTTAAAAGATTTATGTATAAAAAAAACATTTGAATTTTACAATTTATTAATTGACTTGAAGGCGGGCAATCTTTTATTTTTAACATTTTCATTAAATTTGAAACGAGGAAATTTTTTTTTAATTGCCAGGGGACATTTTATATTTTAAAAATTTTTATCCAGTTGGAAAGGAGTTAATTTTAGTTTCCAATATTTTGTGAATTGGTAGAAGTATCAATTTTAAATTTGTTGGCCGGAAGGAAATTTTGTTTCTTAATTCCTTTTTTAATTGGAACAGATACATTTGTTTATTATTAAGTTTTTTAATGAGTTGAAAGGAAAAAATTATTGTCATTTCTTGTTTTTTTTTAACTGGATGAGGAAAGTTTTTTCTTCTTAACATTTTTATTGAGTTGAAAAAGAAGAAATTTTGGTTTTCACTTTTTTCTGAATTGAAAGAGACTTTTTTTTCTTTCTGAATGGGAAGAGGCCATTTTTTCTTTCTAACAATTTTCTTGAGTTGAAGGGTTTTTTTTTATTTTTAACATTCTTATTGAGCTGGAAGGGACGAAAATCTTTATTGTGTTTTTTTTCTGAATTTGGAAGAGCATTTTTATACTTTACATTTTTCTTGAGTTGAAGGCGGGCAAATGAAGAAGAATCATTTTTTATTTTGAAGATTTTTATCGAGTTGGAAGGAAGGAAATTTGTTTTAATTTATTTTTCAATTGAGAGAATTTATTTATTGTTTAGATTTTTATAGAGTTGGAAGGGGTGAAATTTTCGGAATTTCTTATTTTCTGAATTCGAAGAGGGAGATTTTTTCTTACCCATATTTTTATTGAGTTATAAGGGAAAAAATTTTGGAAGGGGCGATTTGTTGTTCATTTTTTCTTCTGAATTGAAAGGACATTTTTTTAGACATTTTCATTCAGTTGTAGGTGGAACTTATTATATTCAATCTTTTTTTTAATTAGAAGAGAGTAATTTTTTTTTTTTAACACTTTTATTGAGTTGGAAGGGAGGACATTTTGGTTATTAATTGTTTTTCTGAATTGAAAGAAGCCTTTTTTTATATTTTTATTGGGTGGACGGGGGGCAAATTTTGTATTTCAACATTCAGTTGAAAGAGGGGAACTTTTCATTTCCAATTTCGTACTGCATTAGAAGAGGAATATTTTTTATTTTTAACATTTTTATTAATGTGAGTTGAAAGGGAGGATTAGTTTTACTTTAGAGCATCGAAAATTATAGCGTAGATTTATATTTTCTAACGATATTCAAATTAAAAAATTTTCTGTCTTAAAAGTTCGAATTTTTTAATTTCAATGACCGTGAAAAATGTCTGCGAACCGGGGAAAACTGGAAATTTTTTCCTCGATTAAAACGGTCAACCTGAATTAATAAAATGATTTTTTCTTACTGATCTTTGAGTAGAGAGTGAAGAACACTTTTCGCAATGTTTGATGATAGGAGGTAAAAAGGCATTCTCACATAACCGAAGATTTTTACAAATTTTTGGTTCTAAATGATTAATTTCGGGTTTTTTCGAAAGCCGGATAGGCATATTTCGACAAGTCCAGGAATCCCTTGAAACTGGTTTACATTCTTCGTCAGGAGACCAAAATTTTTCTATCGATGAAGAGTTTTCTCCAGCGTCGTATTTTAAATCCATTAACTAATTTAATGAATGTCATAATTAAAAATGATCCTCTTTATATTGTTATAAAATATAAAATAGTTTGTAAAAAAATGGAAGAACATTTTTCATATTGAAGTAAAATTGTTGTGCCTGTAAACTTTTAATTTACATTAAAACATTGGAGCCACGCTAAATGTGCACAGTGGACAACAAAAGAATAAGACGTCCGTTCAAGATATCTTTTATAAATTTCGTCTATTGCTGACTGAACAATTTCTGCCCTGATCGAATTAATTAAATTATAAACGTTCTCTTCAAGAGAATTGTTGGTCGGAACAGAATTGTTACTTGTGACAATACGAGAAGAAGATGGTGCACTTCCTTTTTTACTGTTAGCCGATTTTTTACCTGTCTTCATATTATAACTATTAATTATAAACTTAATTCAAATATGCTCTTTTTTTATAAATAAAAGTGATAAGCTTTTTACAACCTAAAACTGACGTTTCTACTTCAAAGTTGACTCAAAAAGACGACTTTCATTTTAAAGATCGATCTACAAATAACTTCACTTTTTTTTAATTCGAAATAAAAATGCCTTCAAAATAATATAATTCGAATTCCAGATTACTAATTTTATATCCAGAGTTGATATTTGAAGGTAAAACACAGCATATATTAGAAAAATGTAGGGTTTATTTATATCAAATAAATTAAACACTTGAAAATACAGTCTTCTGAAAAATAAATAGCCTCAAAAAAAGACCTGGATCTTTAAATGATTAAACAGAAGCTGATTCAAAACAATTTCCCAGTCTCAATAACTCTCTCATCCTAAAATCTCAACATTTCATTTAATACACAATAGCATACAATACATTCGCAACTCCGAGTGCACAATTCAACATACATTTTCATTCACAACTCTCTTTGAAAATACTATCTTTTACATTTGCTAAGACACAAATAGAACTCCGGCTCATAAATCCACTCATTAGTTTTTTCTCTCAAACTCTCGTGAAACAAAATTATAAATTATCAGAGAGAACATAAAATTTTTTAACTTTCAAAAAAAAAAAGTATCGTCTTAAATTAAAGACTCTAATCTACTTCTTCGACTGTTGGTCCCGAATTTGCATTCGGTCCCTGTCTGAACTGGCTTCCACAATCTTGACCTCCTGCTCCCTGATGCAGCTTTATCATGATAGGATTGCACTGCTTCTCAATTTCACTCAGCTTATGTTGATATTCTTCTTTCTCAGCCAGGGTGTTGTTATCCAGCCAGTGGACAGTATCCTCACAAATCTTGGTGACTTGATTCTTCTCAGCCTCAGACAGTTTAGATCCACTCTCCTGAACCGCTTGCTTCAGAGAAAAGACATAGCTCTCCAATTTATTGCGAGCGTCAACCTTTTCTCTCTGTGCTCGATCCTGTTCCTTATACTTCTCAGCCTCGGATAGCATCCTATCAATCTCAGCCCTCGAAAGACGTCCCTTATCATTCGTAATCCTGACATCATTGCTCCTGCCGCTCGCAGTGTCTTTAGCAGTTACATGAAGAATTCCATTCGCATCCATATCGAAAGTAACTTCGATTTTTGGAACTCCTCGAGGCGCGGGAGCAATTCCACTCAATTCGAATTTACCCAACAGGTTGTTGTCTTTCGTCATTGCTCGCTCACCTTCGAAAACTTGGATAGAAACGCCAGGTTGGTTATCAGCGTAAGTTGTGAAGGTCTGGGTCTGTTTGCAAGGAATGCGGGCATTTCTTTCGATGATGTTCGTCATCACTCCACCCGCTGTTTCAATTCCCAGGGATAGAGGTGCAACATCAACCAAGAGGACATCCTGCAGAGTTGAACTCTTGTCTCCTTCTCCAGTTAAAATCGCAGCTTGAACAGCAGCGCCGTAAGCAACAGCCTCGTCAGGGTTGATCGAAAGGTTTAACTGTTTTCCACAGAAGAAGTTCTGAAGAAGAGACTGGATCTTCGGGATTCTGGTTGAACCTCCAACAAGAACAACGTCGTGGATGGACCTTTTGTCTAGTTTAGCATCAGCCAAAGCCTTTTCTACAGGTTCCAGAGTCGACCTGAACAAATCAGCGCAGAGTTCTTCGAAACGAGCTCTGGAGATTTTTGTGTAGAAGTCAACGCCTTCGTAAAGAGCATCGATTTCAATCGTGGCTTCAGTGCTGGAGGATAGGGTTCGTTTCGCTCTTTCGGCTGCTGTTCTCAATCTTCGAAGAGCTCGAGGATTCGTTTTCATGTTCTTTTTGTACTTCCTTTCGAATTCCTTGCAGAAATGGTCTACCAGTCTGTTGTCGAAGTCTTCACCACCAAGATGAGTGTCTCCGGCAGTTGATTTTACTTCAAAGAGGGAACCTTCGTCGATGGTGAGGATGGAAACATCAAAGGTTCCACCACCAAGGTCGAAGATTAGGACGTTCTTTTCCCCTTTGAGACTTTTGTCGAGACCGTAGGCGAGAGCAGCAGCTGTGGGTTCGTTGATGATCCTGAGGACGTTTATTCCAGCGATTGCTCCGGCATCTTTTGTGGCCTGACGCTGGGAGTCGTTGAAATAGGCGGGGACTGTTATGACTGCATCTCTGACGGATTGTCCCAGGAACGCCTCCGCTGTTTCCTTCATTTTTGTCAGGACCATTGAGCTGATCTCCTCCGGGTTGAACTTCTTGACTTCACCTCGAAATTCTACCTGGATCTTTGGTTTGCCTGAAAGTTAAAAATTTTATAAAGTCTGTGTTGAAGAATTATAATTTAAGGAAGTATAGGTTTTAGGGACTCACTTTGGAGTTTAAATTCATTTACCTTGACGTAATAAAAACAAACTAAATGAGAGGTTCCAAAAAGTTCCTAAGTTTTTATTTTGGAATTTCAATATTACTGGTTCACCAGTTCTTAAGCCTTCATAATTACAGGAATAACAGCCGTTCAGTAGTTCGATTTTAGGTAACAGAAAGGTGGATTTTTTCCGAGAAAGGGGGATTAAAATGAAATTCCATTTATGTTGAAAACTTTTTTTATTATGGGTATCTTGTAAATTGCACGAAAGCGCCTTTTCTGGCAACTGTTCCACATACTACATAGTAATTTTTGTGTTAAAACATTTTTTTTTATATATAGCTTTGAAAACTCTTGTTGAAAAAACCTTAGCACTTTCTACTAGTAAAAATACATTTAAAGAAATCAACAAGATCAAAGATTGAACATAGATAAACAATAGAATTGAAAGTAATAATTTGAACAAACACAAAAATGACTATTTGAAAAATCTCCCACTTACAATTAAAAACAGAAATTTAAAAACATTATGCACGAAAATAACAAAATTATGAAGACAAGAATTTTTTCAAATATGCAGTTTGCTAACATGTAAAATCCAGCTACATAACAATCAGCTCTAAATTAATTTTTGATTTCCAAATTTTTGTTTCTACAATCTAGTCTACACTGACGTCTAATAATCACGACTTTCTCGATGTTTTCTGGAGAAAAGCATTTTTAAAATATTCCAATTTCAAGAAATCAACTTTTGAGAGTATAAGAATTAATTTATCTTTCGAGTTTAGTTTCATGATTGAATTTAGCCATTTCTTCGCTATCGATGTCTTTCAAGTCAACAAAATTAGTAAATAAATCGTTTAGGAAATATGTACTCAAAATCAATACCGTCGAAAAAAATCTCTTTGAAAGCATTTAGTTTTCTAATATCATAAATTTCGGTTTATGATTCTACAATTCTTCTTAAATTTAAAAACGAACATCCAAATTTTTATTTTTACTTACAATTGAAAACATTATTCAGTTTTGAAAATTGGACTTGTGGATATGTATTACTAGGAAATTTTCTATTTATTTTTCAGAACTTCACATTTTACAATTTACATTTTAATTAAATTTAATAAATTTCTATCGTTTTTTAAACACATAATAACAAATTGAAATACAGAGAATTTTCTTGTTAAAAATTAAAAGCTAATAAGAAATTTACAATATTTACAATAGAATGAAGATTCATTTTGAAACTCAAATCAAATAAAAAATTATCCTAAATAAATTTAAGCATAAACAAAGACGTAAACGTAATTTGACTTCTAGAGTTCATACATAAAGCAAATTCACAAAATTAAATTTACAATTAATTTTTGAAAAAATCTCAGGCACTTACCAAATTGAATTTAAGTCTTAACAAAACGGGTCAGAATTCACGATTTTAGGTATTTTAGGGTTTTTTTAATTTAATGGGGAAAAAAGCGAATTTGGTGAACAAGGGGACGGACTGCGATCCCTGTAACTGAACCTTCGAATTCAATTTAATGGATTAATAGTGTAAGAGATAACTGAATTTCACTTTTTTTTTTTTAATGAATGTGCCACTGAATTTGAGAAATTGATTCGGATCTTTCTGCAAATAAACGATCTGAATTATGGTAAACTTTTGAATTTAGGATTTATAATTTTTGGATTTATAACTTGATTTTTTTCAACAGTGGAATTATTATAATTTTAAAAAGGGGCATCCTGATTTCTATTTTTATTTACAATTGAAAAGGTTATTCAATTTGGACCATTTAAAGAAAAACTGAAATTAAATTCCTAAAATTCAAGAAAGCATTCACTATTCTCTCAATTTGAACTTTTACTTTATATTTAAGGATGTTCTAGGGGTACATATAAGATCAAAATTATCAAAATTTTAATAATTTTCAAAATTGTTCATAAAATCGGCAAAAATATCTACTTTGTTAAGCGTAACAAAATTTGAAAGAGAATTTAAGTGTACTTTAAAATAAAATAATTGAATATGTTATTGTTTATTTAAAAGATTCTCTAAATTCTATTCGTGCGAGTTTTATTAAAGCAGAAGCTTTCAACAAGTTAAATTTATATAAAACAAGTTCAAAAAATTTTAAAATAATAAATAGCTACCTTATTGATAAACATAAATAAAGGCTGAATCAAAATTATAGTATCTAAATAAGCGAAAGAAAAAACGCGGAGGTGCAAATAACTAATTTAAATAAAAAATTATATATTCAGCTATTTTTTCAAGTACACCTAAATTCTCTTTCAAATTTTTAAATATTTAACCATGTGGCTATTTTTCTCGATTTTATAAACCATTTTAAAAATTATTGAATATTGAGGTAATGTGTACCCCTGAATGCTCTGGAACATCCTAAACTCCTTATTCAACTTTAACCCTTCGTCATACATCTGAGACGATATTGTACATCGCAAAGTTGTCAATTGATCAAAATTACGTATGTGCCATTGTGTAAATTTTGCAATTATTAATTAATGAAATCTTTCATTTAAAAAACCATTGGAATGCAAAGAAGAGATCAAAAACTTATTCCCTGAATTTTTTTAGAATTTTTAGATACCTCTGAGTGGCATGGGCATGTCTAACAAGAGTCACGTGACCAAACTAATGCTCGATTTTTAATCTTTATTTTTGGATTGATTTACTCTTTTTTTAAATAAAATATCACTCTGAAACTTTGGAAAATGAAAAAGGAAACAGTAACTTACGTTTGTATACATCATTTGGGTGGAAATTTGTAAAAAAAAATTCTCTAAGAAATTAAAACTGGAGCAACGTCAGAATTTTTTTTTAAACAACTTTTATCCACACGAAATGAGATATTGAGTTGAAATTTTCGGAAATGACATAAACGGCACTAAGAAACGTTTTTATGGTCCTGATTATTTGCAGTTGA